>JAQQPU010000059.1:25860-78614 GCA_029168905.1 Artemia sp. Kazakhstan ARC1039 | reverse complement strand
TATCAATACTCCAATGGAATGTAAGATCACTCACAGAAAATAAGCTAAATGAACTAATATCATTTATGAATAATAATTCCATTAATATTGCTTGCCTCCAGGAAACTCATTTAACCCAAAATCAACAAATTAAGTCCCTGGGATATACTATCCTGAGAAAGGGTAGATCTTCAGAGAGAAAAGGAGGTGGTGTAGCTTTATTAGTTAATAATAATATAAAATTTTGTGGCATCAATTTTCCAGATTTTGAAAATGATGTTGATGTAATTGGTATAAGTGTTTGGCCGAATAATTTAAAAACCTACATAATAAGCTTTTATAACCCTAATGGCCAAACTACAGATGCCAAGGATTTCTTTAATTATATAAATAATTCTAATATGTTAAAAAATATCATTATTTGTGGTGATTTCAATGCCCACAGCCTTTTGTGGGGGAATAAACCAGCAAATAAAGCTGGTAAATTTATTGAGCATATGACTTCAAATAAAAATGAATTAGCTGTTGCTACCCCTCCAAACCTGAATACATATTTCAACCCCAAAAGTGGCAAATTCTCCACAATTGACCTACAAATTGTGTCTTTAAATTTTTTGAACAAAATTTACATAAATAAAATTGATAGTCTATGTGCAGACCACTTTGCTATAGTTTGCTCCCTAAATGAACCTGCTGAAACTTCATCTCATACCTCCAAATATATAAACACTAAAGCAAATTGGTCTATTTTCCAAAATAAGTTAAATGATGAAATTACAAGTTTCACCCAAAGTTCATGCATTTCTAACACAACAGTTGACACACATGCTGAAGCGTTGACATCTTTACTAATAAATATAGCTAATCATGCTATCCCCAGGACAACACCTAAGAAAACATTTCCTAAACAAATTCCTAAAGCATGGTGGACAAATGAGTGCCTAAATAAATGGAGGATAAAAAAGGCAGCTAGGACAGAATTCATAAAAAAACCAACACCTACTACATATTTAAAAAAATTACAAGCAGAATCTAATCTAAAAAGGACTATAATAGATGCTAAATATAAATACTGGAATAATTTTGCAAATAATCTCTCCAGAAAAACGCATGAGCCAATTATACATAAAGTCATAAGCCACATATGTGGGAAAAAGACTTCTCCCAACCCACTCCTGTATGAGCTTATACATAATAATACCCATTATGACATTGATAATGAAAAGGCTAACCTATTTACAACTCTTTTTGTTAATAAGCTAACATCAAATAATCAAAGCAAACTGTCCACAATTCCTATGAACCCTAGTTACCAACCACGCCCAGGATCCGAGTACATAACTAATCCATTTTCAATCCAGGAATTGAATAATGCAATACATCATATTAGGTCCAAAACTAGCAGCAGCTATGACAATATACACCCTACATGGATAAAGAATCTCACACCATCATACAAATAAGAACTGCTAAATTGTTATAATCACGCTTGGGCATCTTCTAGGTTCCCCAATATATGGAAATGTTCGTCCCTCCTACCAATCCTAAAGAAAAATAAACCAAAAGATAACCCTGAGTCTTATAGGCCCATAATGATTACACCTGTGATGGGGAAAATAATGGAGAAAATGATTTATCACAGACTCCTCTGGTTTGTTGAGAAAAATAAAATGATCCCACACACTCAAACTGGATTCAGGAAATACCACTCCTCAACAGATGCTTTCATTTTGCTAACAAATGCAATAAATGAATCTTTCTCAAAAAATAATATCCTAGTGGCAGCTTTCCTAGATTTTGAAGGAGCATATGACAATGTGAACCACCAAATCCTTTTAAATAAACTTGCAAACCTTGGAGTACCTCCTAAGCTAGTATCCTTTATTAAATCCTTCATAGAAGTGCAAAGTTTCATTGTTTGTGTTGGTTCAGCCTCTTCACCCCAAAAGACAATATCCAAAGGCCTACCTCAGGGAGCAGTCCTCAGTTGCCTCCTATTTGCCCTATATCTCTGGGACATGAACCTACCCCACACGAATCTACAATATGCTGATGATCTGGTGCTATGGTCATCTGGCAACACCTTTCAGATAGCACAGTCAAATCTGCAAAAGTCACTTTTCCAGTTTGAAAAATTCTCTCAACATTCAGATTTACCCATTGCACCCACCAAGTCAAAAATAATCCAATTTCATCAGAAGCGAAACCATGTTAATGCAAAACTAACTCTAAATAAAACAACTATTCCAGAAGATAATAATATTAATTACCTAGGTCTCATGCTTGACCAAAAACTTAATTTCCACCTCCACATTTCAAACACAATAAAAAAATGTTATAGAAAAGCAAATATACTAAAAAGACTTCTTTCCACACCCTGGGGTTGTAAGGAGAAAACCTTACTCCAGTTTTATAAATCACATATAAGACCCCATATTGACTATGGGCTCATTGTCTATGGTGCATGTGCAAAGACCCAGATGCAAAAAATTGAAACAACACAAAATGATATAATACGTCTCATATTTGGTCTTAGGAAACCCACAAGCACCAAGTTTCTGCTTATGGAGAGTGGATTAACAACAATAAGGGAGAGACGTAGCTTTCTCTTGATAAAACATCTTACAAAAATTGAATCAAATAGCTCACACACATTACATAATTGGTTAAGAAATCCAGCCATGTATAGAGGTATTGCAGATGAGTATGCCAATATTCAAAAGAAGTTCCCTGTACCAGCAAAGTCTATTGCACCTACTTTCCCCCAATCCCCTCCATGGAATTGGTCATTTCCCATGATAAATACTGAATCTTCAAAATGGAATAAAGATTTAACCCCCATTGCTTTTGTCCAGAAAAAATTTGCAGAACTTAATACAATTACCTATAAAAATCACTTCCAAATATTTGTTGATGGGTCAAAAATGAATGAGAAGGTTGCAAGTGGTGTTTTCCTTCCTCACCTGAAAATTGCAATGGGCGAGAGATTATTTAATAATTTATCTATAATGTCTGCCGAGTTAAATGCCATAATCATGGCATTAGAACACCTTAAGCAAAACCAATCTTTGATTGAAAATTCGAATAATATTATCATCTATTCCGACTCTTTATCAAGCCTTGAGTTGCTGGCCTCAGCTCCTCAATATAAGTTGGACATTGACACTTATCATTGTCACAGTATTATTGATAAACTTACTTCAAGTGGCATAAAAACTTACTTTCAGTACATTCCTAGCCACTCTGGCATAAGTGGTAATCATCAGGTTGATGAAATAGCAAAAAATGCTATAAATATTGACCAGCCAAGTGGGAGACCAATCCCAATTAGAGATATTTACCGATGGAGGCTATCAGATATTAATTTTAATAAGATTAATCCTATCCTTTCCCCCTTTCCCAATAAGTATCTTTCTAAAATTTATCATAGAATTCGTTCTGGAACAAATGGACTAAATTTCCTTGCATTCTCCTATAAGCTTTCTAATTCAAGTGGTTCAATTCCCCTGTCCCCTCTTTGCAGGCATTGTAATATGAATAATGAAACAATTGACCATTGCCTATTTGAATGTAATATGCTGACGTCTGCACAACATACCTTGCTTTCTAAACTGTTAAAATACTTTAAACACCACAAAATCCCACTATCAGCCAAGAGCCTAGCAAACTATACCTGCACACAGAGCATAGAAATCGACATCTATCATCTTATATTTGAACTCCTAGAGTCGAAAGATCTGCTGAAAGATATCTGAATATATATAATAAATATGAGGCAATCAAGCCAGTAGCTCTGTAGCCCACAGAGTGAAGCAAAAGGAAAAGGGCTAAATAGTTTTACTGAAAAGCCCGCTTGCTGTTAAATAGAAGAAGAAGGCTAGTGCCCTTTTGAATAGTCAAAAGTGATTGGAAGGCAACTAACACCCTTCCATGCCCACCATTTCCCCAAACCTATCCAATCAAAGTTTTGAGATAGCCTACTGCAAAATACTTGATACCTTCAATTCAAAATCAATGGACTCGTTTGTTCCACGCAGTTTAAAGTTCAGGAAATTATACTTTTGAGCAGGACACTCCCCCCACAATCTTCAGGGCAAGGGTTATAAGTTATGCCCTGGGGGCATATAAGGTTTTTATTGAAGTCTTTGTCATAGAAACTTGAAAAAGGGCTCATTTGATTAGAAATTCAAAGGGCTAGTGCCCTTTTTAATAGTCAAAAGTGACCGGAGGGCAACTAACCTCTCACACCCACCTTTTCCCCAAACACATCAAATCACAATTTTTAGATAGCCATTTTATTCAACGTAGTTGAAAGTTTTGGAAATTAGGTCTTTAAGGATGACAATCCCTCCCCCCCCCCACAGCCCTCAGGGCAAGGGTTGTAAGTTATGCCCTAGGGGCATATAAGGTTTCTATAGAAAGCATTGTCATAGAAACTACAAAAGGGTTCATTCAATTGAACATAGAAAGGGCTAGTGCCTTTTTTAAAAGTTGAAAGTGATTGGAGAGCAACTTATGCCCCTCTCATGCCCATTATTTTCCCAAACAAATCCAATCAAAATTTTGAGATATCTATTTTGTTCAATGTAGTTGAAAGTTCTGGAAATTAGGTCGTTTAAGATGATGGTCGTTTAGTTTAGGATGAGCCCTCAGCGCAATGGTTGTAAGTTATGCTCTGGGTTGCATATAAGGTTTATATAGAAATTTGTTGTAAAAATTTCAAAAAGGGCTCATTTGATTGGAAATTGAAATGCCCTTTTTAATAGTTGAAAGTGACTGGAGAGTAATTAACCCCCATCTCAATCCCACTATTCCCCCAAAAACATTCAATCAAAGTTTAGAGATAGACATTTTGTTCAAGATAGTTGTAAGTTCTGGAAATTATGTATTTAAGGATGACAAACCCCCCAGAGCCCCCAGGGCAAAGGTTGTAAATTATGCCCTTGGGGAATATAAGGTTTTCATAGATAGAGTTGTTGTAGAACTTCAAAAGGGGTTTATTCAATTGGAAATTGAGAAGGTTAGTGCCCTTTTTAATAGTTAAAAGTGATTGGAGGGTAACCAACCCCCCTCTCACACCCACCATTCCTCCAAACACATCCAATCAAAATGTTCAGATAGCCATTTTGTTCAATGTAGTAGAAAGTTCTGGAAATTAGGTCTTTGAGGATGACAACCCCCCACAGCCCTAAGGTCAAGGGTTGTAAGTTATGCCCTGGGGGAATATAAGGTTTTTATAGAACATATTGTTGTAGAAGTAGAAACTTCAAAAAGAGCTTATTTGATTGGAAATTGAAATGGCTAGTGCCCTTTTAAATAGCCAAAAGTGACTGGAAGGCAACTAACACCCTTCCATGCCCACAATTTCCCCAAAACCATCGAATCAAAATTTTGAGATAGCCATAGCCCCCTCCCCCCTCCCACAGCCCTCAGGGCAAGGGTTGTAAGTTATGCCCTAGGGGCAAAAAAGGTTTTTATAGAAAGCATTGTTATAGAAACTTCAAAAGGGTTCATTCAATTGAAAATTGAAAGGGCTAGTGCCTTTTTTAATACTTGAAAGTGATTGGAGAGCAACTAACTCCCCTCTTATGTCGATTATTTTCCCAGACACCTCCAAATAAAAATTTTGAGATATCTATTTTGTTCAACGTAGTTGAAAGTTCTGGAAATTAGGTCTTTTAGGATGATAACCCCCTCAGAGCCCTCAGTGCAATGGTTGTAAGTTATGCCCTGGGGGCAGATAAGTTTTATATAGAAATTTACTGTAGAATTTTCAAAAAGGGTTCATTTGATTGGAAATTGAAATTGCCCTTTTTAACAGTTGAAAGTGACTGGAGAGTAATTAACCCCCCTCAAACACCCACCATTTCCCCAAAAACATTCAATCAGAGTTTAGAAATAGCCATTTTGTTCAACGTAGTTGAAAGTTCTGGAAATTATGTATTTAAGGATGATAAACCCCCCAGAGCCCCCAGGGCAAAGGTTGTAAGTTATGGCCTGGGGGCATATAAGGTTTTTATAGATAGAGTCGTCGTAAAACTTCAAAAGGGGCTCATTCAATTGGAAATTGAGAGGGCTAGTGCCTTTTTTAATAGTTGAGTGATTGGAGGGTAACCAACCCCCCTCTCACACCCACCATTCCTCCAAACACATCCAATAAAACTTTTCAGATAGCCATTTTGTTCAACACAGTAGAAAGTTCTGGAAATTAGGTCTTTGAGAATGACAACCCCCCCTCCCAAGCTTTCAGGGCAGGGGTTGTGAGTTATGGCCTTCGGGCATATAAGGTTTTTAGTGAAAGAGTTGTCATAAAAACTTCAAAAGGGCTCAGTTGATTGGAAATTGAAAGGACTAGTGCCATTTTTTATAGTTGAAAGTGATTGGAGAGCAACTAACACCCCTCTCATGCCCACCATTTTCTCAAACACATCCAATCAAAACTTTGAGATAGCCATTTTGCTTAACATAGTTGAAAGTTCTGGAAATTAGGTCTCAGAGGATGACAACCACCCTAGCAACCCTTAGGGCAAGGGTTGTAATTTATGCCCTTGGGGCATATAAGGTGTTTATAGAAAGTGTTGTTGTTTCAAAAAGGGCTCATTTGATTGGAAATTGAAAGGCCTAGTGCCCTTTTTAATAGTCAAAAGTCATTGGAAGGCTTGAAATTTTTATAGTAAAGATTGAAATGGGTATAATGTGTTATTTTTTGTTGTTGTTGTTGTTTTGACCAAAACGAGCAGAAATCAACATAAGTTGGGCTCAAAACCCCTAAGTCTTCCAAGGCCAGAACAAAATTTGCACTTTACTGAAAAAATACAAATGAATGTGCATTGTCAGTTTAATATACATATACTGATATTTAGTAATCAAAATGTTGATATTATTTGATTTATTAAAGCTATAAAAGTAAAAACATTTATATTTTTTTCAGTAAAAAGCAAATTTTGGTCTGGTCTTGGGAAGGCAGAGGGGTTTTGAGATAGCCATTTTGTTTAACATAGTTGAAAATTGTGGAAATTAGGTCTCAGAGGATGACAACCATCCTAGCAACCCTTAGGGTAAGGGTTGTAATTTATGCCCTGGGGACATATAAGGTGTTTATAGAAAGCGTTGTTGTTTCAAAAAGGGCTCATTCGATTGGATATTGAAAGGCCTAGTGCCCTTTTTAATAGTCAAAAGTAATTGGGAGGCTTGAAATTTTTATAGTAAAGATTGATGTGGGTATAATGTATTATTTTTTGTTGTTGTTGTTGTTTTGACCAGGGCACTATGTATCAAAGGAGTTGTCATGTGAACTTTAAAAACGGCTGATTTGATTGAAAATAGAAAGGGCTGATGCCCTTTTTAATAGTTGAAAGTGATTGGAGGGCAACTAATCCCCCTCCCACGCCCACCCTCTCATTTGCCCATTATGTTTAAGAACTAAATTTTGCCCTAAGATTAAATCAAAATGCACTGTGTTAATGCTAATTCCCAATAAGGAATCTCAACAGTATCCCAAGAACGACTGAGGGTATTATGTTCAAACCTTCAGGGCTACTTCTGCTCTTAAAATTTAACCAAATCAAAATAGCATAAGTGTATCCAAGCTATCAAAGAAAGTAAACAGATTTTTTGCAAATGGTATCAATTTTTCCATTTCAGGTCAACTGGAAGAGGTATGAAACTAAATTAAACACTACTATTTGTGTCCAGATTTTTAAAAGGGTGTATTTTGTTAAAAATTGCTGAAAATTTTTCTCCAGCATACAAATAGCAGGCCAAACTATAAAGTCTTAAAAAAACAAACAAAATTAAAGAATAATTTTCTTATTCCCTGAAAAGACTATGTCAATAAAAATCAAACAGAAATTAATTAAAAAAAATTTTCCACAAAATAAGTTTTTCAAAGAAAAGTAAAGAATTCCATTAAACCAAAAATGAGCAAAAATAAAATCAAATAATCTACCAAGCATGAAACTACCACAAGTCAGCATCAATAAATAAATGGAACCCAAAACAAACAGAAATTACAATAAATAACCAGGTCAAACTCAAAATGAGCAGAAATTAACATAAGTTGGGCTCAAAACCCCTATGCCTTTTCAAGGCCAGAACAAAATTTGCACTTTACTGAAAAAATACAAATGAATGTGCATTGTCAGTTTAATATACATATACTGATATTTAGTAATCAAAATGTTGATATTATTTGATTTATTAAAGTTATAACAGTAAAAACATTTATATTTTTTTCAGTAAAGTGCAAATTTTGTTCTGGCCTTGGGAAGGCATAGGGGTTTTGAGCCCAACTTATGTTAATTTCTGCTTGTTTTGAGTTTGACTCAGTTCAGTTCTGTTTGACTCAGTTTGACATCATTGTAATTTCTGTTTGTTTTGGGTTTCATTTATTTATCAATGCTTATTTGTGGTAGTTTCATGCTTGGTAGATTATTTGATTTTATTTTTGCTCATTTTTTGTTTAATGGAGTTCTTTACTTTTCTTTGAAAAACTTATTTCGTGGAGAAAGTTTTTTTTAATTAATAACCAAAAAAGAGGATCTGGTTGAGTACCTTGAGGAGTTTCATTGGACACAGGGAGGTAAATGAAATAATGATTAAGATATTTGACTTATGGTTAGACACTAAGAATGTTTCCATGGCCCTAATTACAACAACGAGTGACATGTCTATTAGAAGTGAACTTATTTGATTATGTGCTTCTATATTGCAATTTTAGCTTCAAATTTATAATTTTGAAGATTAGAAACTCTGAAAGAACAACTTCAAGGGAAATCCAGACTGCCATGCTATAACCACATTCAATGACTGCACTTCTTGATATTTAATCATCAATACTTAATAATTTAGGATCTTTCTCAGAGAATAATACCTGACAAATTATAAGTCCAAATAGTCAAAACCTCCATATATGCCAACCAATACCAAGCACATATTATATTCTAGTTTCCAATTACATTTTCTTCAATATATTGAAGAAAATGCAACTAGAGGTCTCAGATAAATGTACTTCTGATAAGATGGATCCAAAAACAAAAAAGCTACCATTTATGACATTAAATAAAAAAAACACTATTTTTTTTAGCTGAAAGTAAGGAGCAACATTAAAAGTAAAAACAAACAGAAATTATTCTTTATATGAAGGGACTGACCCCCTCATCAATACCTTGCTCTTTATGCTAAAGCTTAAAGCACTTTTGAAAAAAGGTTACTATTCTAACTAAACAGCCCCTGTTTTCCAGTAGCCATTCTTTAAAAATTGAGACAAACAGTCAAACTTCAGTGTAAAGAGAATTGAAATAAAGAGGGGGACAATCCCTTTATATATGGAACAATTTCTGTTCATTCTGAGTTTTAATGTTGCTCATTACTTCCAGTTAAAAAGAAACTTATTTTTTATATATTTAATTTCTGATTGTTTATTCAAAAACTGCTAAATCCCCCCCCCCCCCTCACAGGAAACTCTTGAATAGAAAATTTCTCCCACATACACCCCCTGTAAAATTCTCTCCAGAGAGTTATATCCCTGCTGACTCCCCCTCCATGTGAAATTTCTTGTCTACAATACAGCCTAAAAAATTCTCCTTAGCAATACTCCCCTGCTGAAAATACCCTCCTGTGAAAATATATCCCTAGAAAATACCCCCCCACCACCAACAGCTGGTTGGTTTGAAATCACTTTTAACTTAAGAAAAAGGACTAGAACTCTCAATTTATTATCAAAGAAGCATCCTCCAAAATTTCTATAACCATGAGGTGGAGGTGGGGATGAGGTTCTATAGATGAGGTTCAATGGTATTCTATGATTGTTTTGTAGTTAGGGAGGGAAGAAGATGCTTTGAAGGGTGCATTTTGATACCAAAACATCCCAACTCTTAATGAGCCTTCAGTATTTGTATAAACTGATATAAAATCACCAGGGCTGTATCCAGGGCTTTTGTTTGAGGAGTTTTTTTTGGTTGGGGAGTGTAAAATTTTTTTTGAAATATCAAAAATGTGAAATTGATCATTAATCCCTCTTGGTTTCTGGTCTATGCTGTTATTATGAGAGCAAATAGTAACATTAAAATCCAACATGACCAGAATTTATTCCATATAGGAGGGAGACTGACCATTCCTCATCCTCACCTCTGCCTCATGGTTGTAAAAACTTTGAGAGATGCTCATTCAGTCAGAAATTGAGAGTTCTAGTCCTTCTATTATAAGTCAAAAGTGACTGGAAACCCAACAGCAATAGGAAGGTTGGTGATGGTGGTTATTTTCCATATTTTTTTGGGTGTGTATGTATGGGGGGGGGGGGGGGGGGGTATTTTCTGACAGTGAAAGGGCAGAGAGATAAAACATGAACAGACATAAAAAAAGAAGAAATAAATCTGGATTTAATGGTTTGTGACATTCAATATTCTTTGCTTTGTGAAAAAAAACAACAAAAAAACAGAGCTTTTTTATGAATCACATAGACAGGCTTTTATATCATGACTTAAAAAACCAACAATTCCAACAAGGTTGAATATGTAAAGATTCTAACTTGTATTACACCCAATGATATTGCCTCATATTTGTAAAATGCTTAAAAACTGAGCATGGTAGTTAAGTAGCAAAAGGTACCACATCATGTGTTTAACATCTTTCTAGCCAAATTAACCTAAGGTATATGAATATGTTGGTCTAAACATTTACAAATTTTTTTCCTGACTTGTACTCTGGGCTATTTGTTAGGCTATCTTTATTCTTGTTTTGTGTTCTTTTCTCATCAACAGTTGGTTCAAAAAATGAAAAGTTTTGTATGTGGGTTTGAGCATCCATCTGCCTTTTTAGGTTGATTATACAGTGATAGGCCTATGTTTACTTTATTTGTAAGTCAATAATATGGGTAAATATTTACCAAATCATATTATTGAGTTAGGCCTATGATTAAAGTGAATATACCACTTGATGCCTTTTTTTATGCTCTTTACAAATATGATAATCATTTTTGTTGGAAATGAATTTTAGGCCCCCACCCCTATATATATACCAATTCAGGGCAGGCCTATATATTTGCACATTAGGGGGGTGGGGGCAATTTTATTTCTGATGTAAATGAGAGGTAAGTTCAAACTTTCTCCTTGCCCCCTAATGTGCAAATATATACCCTGAATTGGTATATATAGGGGTGGGGGCTAAACTTCATTTCTGACAAAAATGATTAGGCCTATTATATTTATAAAGAGCATAAAAAAGGCATTGAGTGGTATATTCAATTTAGTTGTAACTCAATAACATGACTTGGTAAATATTAACCATAATATGAACAACAAAAATTTAACCCTTTGAAAAAAATGGATTTTATAATCAAAGAAGCATCCTCCAAAATTTCTATAACCATCAGGTGGAGGTAGGGATGAGGTCCTGTAGATGAGGTACAATGATATTCTATGATTGTTTTGTAGTTAGGGAGGGAAGGAGATGCCTTGAAGGGTGCATTTTGATACCAAAACATCCCAACTCTTAATGAGCCTTCAGCATTTGTATAAACTGATATAAAATCACTAGGGCTGTACCCAGGATGGTATTTGTTTAGCCTTGGGACACCTCATAAGGAGACATGTTAAGAAAACAATTCTTACTTTAAAATATGTATAATGATCCTAGTTCTTATATTATCCAAGGGGAGATCCTTTATCATCAAGTCTTTCCTCTAAAAATCATCAAAAGAGAAAAAGTTTCCAAATATTACCACATTTTTAATTTAATGCTTAAGTCTTTTTAAATTGTCACTTTAAATTGCTGCCTAACAAGTTCTTTTATAGATAGCATTCATGCTGGTCTTTTTAATATTTTTTTTTTAAAGAGCAGTGGTGAAGGGCAAATAGCAGTGGTGAAGGGCGAATAGCAGTGGCGTAAATACAAAATATTAATAGCAGTGGCAAAGGGTGAATAGCAGTGGCGAAGAGCAAATAGCAGTGGCGTAAATACAAAATATTAATAGCAGTGGTTAGGTTTTTTAATGAGCAGTGGCAAAAATTTCATTTTGATTCACAATTTCTATAATTTCAATTTACCACTTCTTTTTCTTTAAACACATTTTTTGACACACATGCTAAACACGTGCTATATGCTATCTATAAAACAACTTATTTGGCAGCAGTTTACAGCAGCAATTTCAAAAGACTTAAGCAATGTGGTACTTTTAGCATGGGTTTTGGAAACATTTTCTTTTAAGCTTGAAAAAGAAGGATTTTTAGAGGAAAGACTTGATGATAAAGGTTCTCCCCTTGGATAATATAAGAACTAGGATCATTATACATATTTTAAAGTAAGAATTGTTTTCTCAACATGTCTCCTTATGAGGTGTCCCAAGGCTAAACAAATACCCCCAGGACTTTTGTTTGAGGAGTTTTTTTGGTGGGGGAGTGTAAAATTTAAAAAAATGGATTTTATAATGATATAGGCTAGTAGCCTAGCCTAAGTTTGAAACCAATGTTTTAACCCTTTTTATACACAAAAAAACATAGAAAGGAATTATCATGTTCAAGGGTCCAAAAAGGGCTAAAAACTTCATTTGTGAGAAAAGTGATTATTATATTCATAAAGAGCTTAAAAAATAGCATTTAGTGGTAGGCTATGTTCACTTTATTTGTAGGTCAATAATATGAACTGCTCGATATTTACCAGAATAAATAAACAACAGAGCTGAAGACAATCAAATCTCAGATGGGGTTGCCAACCCGAAATTCTCAATTAAGGAGATCATCAATTTAAATCATAGCCTAGTTATTTAAAATCTACATTCCTCAGCCTTACTTGCTTTGTTTAGATTCTATGCGAGTAAAGACTGTGGAATGACTATACTATTAATAGATGGTATTGCAGCATAAGATAAAATAATCTAAAGTTGGAAAGTTCTTAGTCTGTAATGGATGAGAATTTGTGTAATAGGTGAGCAAACATATGCGGAAATCAAGCCTTGATTCGCTTGTTTTCTCACTCATTCGACCTTCACTTGTTCTGTTGCTGTGAGATCTGTGGTTCCATCAGCTACTCGACCATACGGTGCTTAGGCCTCTAAAGGAAAAAGTGGCACTTGCAGTATGGTCTTATAGTATAACGTCTTGAATAGACCCCGGCGCCGCGCCGATGAGGGAAGACCGGCGGTGGTGGGGCGAAAAATAGCGCGCCACGCCGCGCCACTGGTAAGATGTCGGCGGCGCGCCGCCGTCGCGATCAATTTTGACCGCAAACATTAATGTTATCATCAGTCTTTCTCAAATCACAGCTTAAATTCACAACAGATTCGAGCCTTTTCATGAGTTCAAAAATTCACAAGTCACTGGGTGGAAACTGGTCTTCTTCGTTATTCATCAAGAGAAGTAGAAATCTGATAGAAACGAAATGGCTGTGACGTTTCAGAACCATTGCATAATACGAGTAGTTGAAGTATCTCTTAGCTATGTATTCTTAACATAAATAATTATCAAAATTCGTAGTTTTTTTCATCGAGCATTACTGCATACAAAACTTCAAATACCGTATCACAAAATTCGTCAGTTATCTGGATAAAAACTTTGAATATAACTTTGAACTTAGAAGCTTAATTTTTTCATAATACCCTTTGCCTATATCTGTTTTGTCACCTTTAAAACAGTTGAAATGGGCGACTTTCATATTGATTTTTTTTTTTTTTGCTCTTTTGGATTCCTAAAAAGCCTTCTTGTATTAAAAACTGGTTTTTAATAACAATTTAAAAAAAAAATGCATTCTAAAGTTTTTTTTTTGCTTCTTTATAGAATATATGTCATGTAGGCTAAGGCTGAACTGCTGCTTTTTTATTGGTTTTGGCTGCTCTTTTGGATATTATTCATTTCTTCTTTTGGGGATTTATTCCAAATTATAAACAGATAAATACCTAATATCAGTCAAATTATAAACTGCATCTAAAAGGAGTAAATTTATCAAATTGAAAAATACATGATGAACACTTCACATGAGAACATTTCAATTACAATGAAAAAAAAACACTTAATGGTTTATTCGGTATGAAGAAAAATGAAGTGCCAGCTATTTTCTTAGGTAAAAAATGAAAAACTCATCCGTTTTAAATGTAATTAAATGAAATAATATGCAGACTGAAGTAGCTCCAGGAAGATGTTGGGATTTTCATCCTAGTTCATCTCTTTTAATCCAAGCAAAATGTTAGGACACTTAGTATCAGTTATTGAGTTTAAGCTTTGATTTCCAAATGCTCACAAAAGTTACCAAATTTAAGAAAGTCGCAACAATAAGTCACATGTGGTCAAAATTCTCAAAGACTCCTCTTTGATCCCCACCCAGGCTCAAAGCTTCTGCTATGGTCATTTCCATGGAAATTTCCAAAGAGTTTCTTTTTAAAATAGCTTTTAAGCGTAGTTAGGGGTATTTAGCTTTTTTTGCTTTTCTTCAAAGCTTTGAAAAAAGTGTTACAATATTCCAAATGTTACATTTGTTATATTTGTGCATATTTTTGGTAATCATTTGTGGGGTGATCGAATTTTTTAAACCACTGTAGGTACTTAAGAACGTTGCAACATCCAGTACCCTGAGGTCATAAGACTGTCAAAGACTCCTCCTTGAACCTCCCAAATTAAAAGCATTTATTATGACCTGGCCTTTTAGTGTAATTTGGACACTGGACAAAGGGCGCCATTGTCACTCGAGCGCAATGTTAGGTGGGGATGTCGATATAGCTTTCGTCACACCAATTCGTTTTAGTGTGAATCTGCCTGGTACTTATAAATGAATGTTTTCAAAGTAAACCCGTTTCATCAATAAGAAAAAAAACGGGTTGGACGCATGTGTCCCTTTCCCTTTGGACGACAAAACCATGCAAGTGCTTTATCAAGTATAACTCACGAAAATCTTGTTCATTTTTGTCAACTTTTCAACTTTTTGGCATCCCTGCTTTCAATAACAAAAAAAAATAAATAAAGGTGCTATCACTTAAATATAATAACTCCCTATGCCCCTTCCCCTCTGGATACCATCTTGATAGGATACTGTCTCTGCTTTAAATAAAAAAAAAAAATTAACTTATTGGCACCCCTGCTTTAAAAAAAAATTGAGGTATTATCATTTAAATGTGATAGCTAACCAGCCCCCCCCCCCCCGGGATACCACCTTGATAGGATGCCGTTTCTGCTTTAAATTAAAAAAATTCACTTTTTGGGATTCCTGCTTTCAATAAAAAAAACTCGAGATATTATCATTTAAATGTAATATCTCCCTACCCCCACCCCTCTGGATACCACCTTGATAGGATACCGTCTCAGCTTTCATTAGAAAAATAATTTACCTTATAATTAATTAGGTCACTGTATGGTTCAAACAAACACGCAAAATAACGTTAAACAGCTTAGTGTTCCTTGAAAAAAATTGAGGGTATGAGTAAAATACTAAGACAACAACAAAAATGTCGAAATTATTCAGATGTACCTCAAATTACTGAAAAACTGAGTCATAGATTCGCCGTGGCATCCAATAAGATCCAAAGAATCTAATTAAAAGGGAGCACACACAAAAGCCAAATTAGGCCAGTAGCCTATGAGAAATCGCAAAATACCCAAGACAATGAATAAGTCCTAATGGGGGGCTCTGGGTCTATCCAAATATTTCAATGGTTTCCCAGGGAATTTGATATCATTTTCTTCTGTCTCCACTTTAAATGAAAAAAATAATTATCTTTTTGGTATCCCTGCTTTCAATAAAAAAATGCGGTATTATCATTTAAAAATGATAGCCCCTTATCCCCCCCCTATAGGCAATAATTTACAATTTATTTATGAAGCATATTTTTGAGGTAACTTCCGGATCAATCTTTAATTCCCCAACCTTGGACATAGCTTAGTCTATAGCTAAATTCTGTCTCAATAGAAGGTCTTTTTTTGGGGGGGGGGGGGTAAAAATGTTTCAGAACGAAGATTGTATTTTCTATCAGGGTTCAACAATTGAGCATTAAACATTAAGAAAATCTTATCTAAAAACAACAAAAAGAAATCTGCAAATTTACAATTCAGCTGTAGGCTGAATCAGATGAAACAATCTGTCGGCAGATGAAACAATCTGTCGGCTGTCAATTTCAAAATCCAACTGAAGGCTGAAGCTGTATAGTAGTGAATGCGTTCTATAATTCTATTCAACTTGAAAATAAAATTCTTGACTACGAATGATGTAAGAAATAGCGATTAGGAAACTGCATTTGAAATGACTTAAACTCATTTCATAAAGACGATTCTTTTTTTGTCAACATATGAAGAACTGTGTATATTACAATATTTGCAATTGCATTTTGCATCTGTCTGGTTTGTATGCAAAGTAACAAAACAGGCGAAAATTAATGAACAAGAGAGTAGTGAAGAATTATGGTATGCAAAGTAATATTTGGCGGGGAAAGTCACTGGTGATAAATCGCTAGGGGTGGCACCGTGATTGCGTGATTTTCGGAGATTCGGGGAACCAAATTTTTTTTTGGGGTGAGGCATAGATTTTTGGGAAAATACTCGAAAATTTGGGGATAATGCCAGCCCTAATTGATTTCTAATCAGGCAAATCGAAATACTAAACCACACGAGAAGAAAAAGCTCCGACTTTGCGGTTGACGCAATAAAGAATTGCCGCAAAATTAATTTGAAGTCGACCGAAAGCCGCCGCCTCTGCCGGCGGCAGCGCGGCTGTGGCACGCCGGTGGCGGTACGACACTTTGGCGGCGTTCGACTGGGCCTCTCGTCGGTGGCGTTCGGTTGATCCGTCGGCGCGGCGCCGGGGTCTAGTCTTGAAGCTATCACCAAGCCTTAAAACTATACATAAGACCTATTGCTGTTTTTTGTTTCTAAGGTTCATAGCAATATGAAGGTTGGAAAATATTTTTCTCTTTGCTGATAATCTTGAGGCACTCCAGAACGCCGTTGATGCTGTTTGCTCCAGATAGAATGAAATCGGTCTTCCAGTCGCTACTTGCAAAACAGAGTTTCTTGCTTTTGGGCCGAAGATAGCCTCCAATAATAAAATCTAAGTTGGTCTCGTTACAATCCCATTTTCCAGCATGGGCACTCATAGGCTGAATTTTAGAGGGGAGGGGCTTACCTGGTCAAATCGGCACTTCCAGAGCTGTATAATTGAAATCTTAAGACAAAATATTATAAAGAGCAATTTGGGCAGTGTAAGTAAAGAGCAATGTGAGCACAATTAATTATTTTCTTTTTTTTAACCAGGGCACTTCTTATATAAAGAAATGTCATAGGAACTTCAAAAAGAGCTCATGGAGGGCAACCAGCTCCCCATCCCCCACGTCAATCACTTCCTCAAACACACCCAATCAAAATTTTGAGATAGCCATTTTGTTCAGCGTAGTTTAAAGATCCAGAAATTATGACTTTGAGAATGACGACCCCTCCCCCCCACAATCCTCAGAGCAAGGGTTGTAAGTTATACCCTGGGGGTATATAAGGTTTTTTTTATAAAAGATCTAAAAGATCTTTACATCGGTCAAACACACCAGAAATTTGTAGAAAGATTTATTGAGCACCTGAATTCAATAGATAATGCTCTAAAATTTACAAAACCTCCAGACAGTTTCACTTCAGCCTTAGTAAAACATATATTTTTTTAATTCGGAACATTCTGTGCAGTTCAAGGAGGCAACAGTTTCCAATGATAAAGGTTCGCGCAATGGGATATTGAAGCATTAGAAATTAAAAAACATGTTTTTGCAGGTTTATCAATTAATAGAGATACTGGGAATATAAATAGTGATCCTATTTATGATCCTAATAAGATTTATTGAGCACCTGAATTCAATAGATAATGCTCTAAAATTTACAAAACCTCCAGACAGTTTCACTTCAGCCTTAGTAAAACATATATTTTTTAATTCGGAACATTCTGTGCAGTTTGAGGAGGCAACAGCCATTTCCAATGATAAAGGTTCGCGCAATGGGATCTTGAAGCATTAAAAATTAAAAAAACATATTTTTACAGGTTTAGAAGTTAATAGAGATACTGGGAATATAAATATTGATCCTATTTATGATCCTAATAAGATTTATTGAGCATCTGAATTCAATAGATAATGCTCTAAAATTTACAAAACCTCCAGACAGTTTCACTTCAGCCTTAGCAAAGCATATATTTTTTTTAATTCGGACAATTCTGTGCAGTTTGAGGCAGTAGCGGATCCAGGATTTTAGGAAGGGGGGGGGGCGACTCGTTGCGAAAAATTCCCATTCGAAATTAAGCCTAACGTGCCTTACTGATATTGAAAGTTGCATGCCTCTGCTTCTATCCGTCATTTAGCTGTCGGTTCTGTAAAGCTATCCACAAAAATACATTTATAGAAACACTATCAATATTATATAACAAATTCTCGCCTCCTATTTCCACTATTAGCAAATCTATCAATAGCACTTTCTACACTTATGTCAATATCACGGTGAACATGAAGAAGGGCAAGTCCGGTGAGTCTTTCCTCCGTCATTTTATTTCTTAGCCACGTTTTCAATCTTCTCAAGGTAGAAAAACTTCGTTCAACAGATGCCACACTGACAGGTAGGGTCATGAGAATCTGCAAGAGCGCCGAAATATTCCGGAAAATATCAGCATCGCAGTTCTGTTTCTGTAAAGTTTCCCCTAGTGTTTCAGGTATTCTACCTGTGCCTGCATTGCTTTCTCTCAGACGAAGCCACCGAGTTTTCCATATTGTCGCTTCTCCGGCCAGGGCAGATTCACGAACCGATTGGGAGGGGAAACCTATTACTGACCAGTATCGCTGTGACAAGTCGTGAATTGTATTAGCGAATTGTTGTTTGTTCGTTTCCATACAATTTATTGGCAAGAAAATACTGAGCTTAAAAGTGTCCAGCGTTTCAACAGAAAAACGGCTTTATAAGTCCGAAATGATTGTGTCCAACAGGGGAATAAAAACTGACCGTCTATAATATTCCTCGTGTGAACTGAATGGTACATTAATCCGATTCGTTTGCTTTTTCGCTATCCTTGGGACAGTTATTTCTAAACCTAGCTCGGTTGCCACTTTAGTTACCTCGTCAAATGTGTTTTTAAACTCGCTTTCACTCTCCCGACGCTTGACTTGCAGCTGGGTAAGAAGGTCCTTAACATGGCTTGCTGCAGACGCGAGGTCTAAGCTCTTCTTCTGAAATAGCCGACTGAGTGGTAAAATTAGTCCAGATATGTTACTAAGAGAGTAAAGGGTTACTATCAGGTCGGAGGATGTGACAGCAGTCAATAAGGATTTTGCTTTTGCTCCAGTTGTGCATTATGCCCAGCCGCTGATGATCTCAAGAGCTTCCACTATCTTAGGGAGCTCTATCACAAACTGAATTAAGGAATCGTGCCTTTCGATCCAGCGCGTTTCACACATGCCACTTAGCTGTGCTTTCATTACTCTGGTTAAAACATAATTGCGCTTTGCAGAAGCACCAAAAAAAACAACTATTTCTTTTATTGCTCCGATGGAGTTTCTAACACTCTGGATAGAAGAAGTTTTTTACATGGAAAGATTTAGAGCATGGTTGAAACATGGGCAACGCAGGGCATTCTTTGCTACCTTTTGAACTTCTTTTACAGCTCCACAATGATCTGAAACCATCATAGCACATCTATCAGTGCCTATGCCCACACAATTTTCAAAGTCTAGCCCAAGAGATCGAAGAAAATCCAACACAACATTTCCAAGCGTTTCCCCTTTAATGGTCGGTTCGAAGTTTCCAATGCTGTCCGAGTAACATGTTTCGTGTAGGTCTAAAAAACCAACGAAATCTTCACGTCTTGTGCAATTGTAATTGTAGCAAAGGGCAATACTCAGTTGTGACTTGTGTGACACATCCGTTGTTTCATCAACAACCACACTGTAGAACTTGGCAGAATGAACTCGTGCAAGAATTTCTTTTAGAATCTCTTTGGCACAACATTCAATTAATTCATTCTGTGTTGTTTTGCTTATATAAGTAGCATTTGCACCTGAGCTTTCCAAATGTTGTTTTAAAGTGATATCGCCACTATATACACGGTACCTTAAAAGTTCTCGAAAATTCCCTTCGTTTGTCAATGGGTCCTTTTCTGCCAATAATTCTCCATCATCTCTATGGCCACGAAGAGCAATGTTCTGTCGACCCAAGTTAACAATTGATTCTACAATTGGCTTCAATCTCGCTCTGTTTTCCTGCACTTGTTGGCTACGTTGATCGTTTACAAGGCTTAAAATGTTGGTTTCAGGGTTGTCATATTTTAGAAGGAAATGTTTGCCTGCGTCAGCTGAATCGCGGTGATACTGATTAAATTCATGAGACACCAAGTCACCGTCTTTTCCGGTTAGCTTAGCAAAAGTCACGAGGGGCTTCTTTACCAACTTTTGCAATTGATTGGAGCCTCCAACCCCTCGAACGTTAAACAAAACACAATATTTACAGAATAAGCCTCATCTTGTTTGAAAGTACTAGCCAATGAAATCCTTCCAAGCGAGTATGATTGAAAAATCTCTTTTCGTCCCTGCCCCGCTTCTTGTGAACTGAATAGGGGAAGCTGTAGTTAGACGTCGGAATCCACGGGTTCTGAAGCAATTGATATCGCGTACGATCATCCAGTTTTTCAAGTATATCGATATAGCTTCCGATATCATTTTCGTAGAAAGTGCTTATATTTTCGATGTTTGTGTTAGGCTTGGGGCTACACTCTTCGATTGATGCTAACGAATCATGCACTATCTCACTATTAGTCAAAGCGCTGGAATCACTACTAACACTGTAACTCTCATTATTTCTATCTTCAGTTACGGCGTCCACTCGCCTAGCTTTAGCTTCCGAACCAAAAAAGTTGTCGAGAGTTATCTGCTTTCGCTTCGACATCATAACTGGTTACTATTATCCAAAAATTGTATACTTTTCAAACCCTTCTAGAATCACGACTAACCCTAAGGCGTATGTGTTATCGGAGTCATTTCAAGATTTTTGCTTAGTTATTGAATAAGAAACAGGTTTTGACGCGCACACTTTTTGAAGCTTCAACGATTTACGAGATGACAAGCTTCAAAATGCCATGTAAGTTTGGGTAACACCAAACACTCTAGAAAATACCCTAAAGAGTTAAGGCAGACAGACAAAGTGTCGTCTGATCCTTTTCAAAGATGCGTTGATCCAAGCGTTGATATCGCAATCAAGGCACAGAAAATCTAATGATAGAAATTTTTGCCCAAGCAAGGAGGGGGGGGGGCAGTGCCCCCCCCCCCCCGGCCCCCCTGGATCCACTACTGGTTTGAGGAGGCAACAGCTATTTCCAATGATAAGGGTTTCAGGCAATGGGATCTTGAAGCATTAGGAATTAAAAAACATATTTTTGCAGGTTTATCATTTAATAGAGATACTGGGAAAATAAATATTGATTTTATTTATGATACTATTTTAAAAAATGAACCCATATTTAAAAATAAAAATAAAGTTTTGCAAAATATCCCTGGGGTTAGTTCAAATAATAAACCTAAGCGACTAGCAGCATTGAAAGCTTTGCATGAAATTATGTCGCAATAACTTATTCCTGTTCATTTGTTATTTTAAAAGGTTTAATCCAGTTACTTTTGTGAGGTGGTTTACAAAAGTAGCTCCAAATTGTAAATTTGAAGCAATTTTATATTAAGTTTTAGGTGAGTCTATTTTCGTTTTATGTATATTTTTCAGTTTTAGTTTATCTTTTTATCTACGCTGAAGACGCCTTGTTTGATACAGTCGAAATATTCGTTTTTGTTGTTTTTTTCTTCGTTGTCATTTACTGGCCATAGACCCATTTGTCGTATTTATATTTTTTCTGTCAAGATTTTTTTTTATAGAAAGGATGGTCGTTTAAACTTCAGAGGGGGCTCATTTGATTGGTTATCAGAAGTTCTACTGGCCTTTTTAACAGTCAAAAGTGATTAGAGGTCAACCAGCCCCCTCGCCCGTACACTAATCATTTCTCCAAACACGTTCAATCATGATTTTTGAAATATCCATTTTGTTCAGTGTAGTTGAAAGGTCCAGAAATTATTTCTTGGAGGGTACCCCTCCCATATAGCCCTCCGGGCAAGGGTTGTAAGTTACGCCCTGGGGGCATATAAGGTTTGTATAGAAATGGTGGTCGTATAAACTTCAAAGAGGGCTCATTCGACTGGTAATCAGAAGTTATAGTGCTTTTTTAAGAGTCAAAGTGATCAGAAGGCAAATCCCCCCCCCCCCCCAAACACACGTCGTATTTTCCCGAAACGTATCTGATAGGAATTTTAAGATGGCCATTTGTTGTCGTAGAAACTTCGGAAAGGGCTCAGTCGGTTAGTAATAGAAAGGGTCAATGCCCTCTTTAATAGTCAAAAGTGATCAGAGGGCAACCATCCCCCCACGCCCATCAATTCTTCAAACACTTCCAGTCAAAATTTCAAGATAGTTATTTTGTTTGACGTAGTTTAAAAGTCCAGAAATTATGTCTTTGAGGATGAGAACCCCTTCACAGTCCTCAGGGCAAGGGTTGTAAGGTATGCCCCAAGGGCATTTAAGGTTTTTATGGAAACGGTGTGTCGTACATACTTTAGAGGGGGCTCATTCGATTTGAAATCAGAAATTGAAGAGCCATTTTTAAGACTCAAATTTATCGGAGGGCAGCTATACCCCCCACGTCATATTTTCCCCAAGTGCATCCGATATAAATTTTAATATAGCCACTTGTTCAAAAATTTTCCAAAAATCTCATAACATGGCTTTTGGGGTTGACAACCCCCCCCCCCCCCAGAGTATGGGGGTAAGGGTTTTAAGTTATGCCCCAGGGGCGGGTGTGCGGTTTCATAGGCAGCACGCTAGTGCTGCCTAAGTAAAGAACGATGTGAGCACAATGTGTTTTTATTTTTGGCTTTTTCTCCATACCCGGGCACTTCGGATCGAAGGAGTTGTCGTAGAAACTTGAAAAAGGGTGCATTCGATTGGAAATTGGAGTGGCTAGTGCCCTTTTTAATAGTCGAAAGTGATTGGTGGGCAACTAGCCCCCCACGCCCATCATTCCCCCAAACACATCCAATCAAAATTTGAAGATAGCCATTTTGTTCAGCGTAGTAGATTTCCAGATAGAAAATATGTTTTTGAGGGGGACACTCCCCCACAACCCTCAGGGCAAGGGTTTTAAGTTATGCCCTGGGGGCATATACGGTTTTTATAGAAGGTGTTGTCGTAGAAACTTCAAAACAGGCTCATTTGATTGAAAATTTAAAGGGCTAGTATCTTTTTTAATATTTTAAAGTGATTGGAGGGCAACTAGCCCCCCTCCCCAAGCCCATCATTCCCCCAAACACATCCAATCAAAATTTTGAGATAGCAATTTTGTTCAGCATAGTTCATTTCCAGATAGAAAATATGTTTTTGAGGAGGACACTCCCCCACAACCGTCAGGGCAAGGGTTTTATGTTATGTTATGCAAATAAGGTTTTTATAGAAGGTGTTGTCGTAGAAACTTCAAAAACTGCTCATTCGATTGGAAATTCAAAGAGCTAGTGTCCTTTTTAATAGTCGAAAGTGATTGGAGGGCAAGTAGCCCCCCCCCACGCCCATCATTTCCCCAAACAAATCCAATCAAAATTTTGAGATAGTCATTTTGTTCAGCGTAGTTGATTTATAGATAGAGAATATGTTTTTGAGGAGGACACTCCCCCACAGCCCTCAGGGCAAGGTTTTTAAGTTATGCCCTGGGGGCATATAAGGTTTTTAAATAAGGTGTTGTCGTAGAAACTTCGAAAAAAGCTCATTCCATTGGAAATTCAAAGGGCTAGTGCCCTTTTTAATAGTTGAAAGTGATTGGAGGGCAAATACCCCCCCCCCCCACACACACACTCGTCATTCCCCCAAAAACATCCAATAAAAATTTTGAGATAGCCATTTTGTTCAGCATAGTTAGTTTTCCAGATAGAAAACATATCTTTGAGAGGACACTCCCCCACAACCCTCAGAGCAAGGATTATAAGTAATGTCCAGGGGTCATATAAGGTTTTTATTGCGATCTTTGTCGTAGAAACTTGAAAAAGGGCTCATTCGATTTGAAATTCAAAGGGTTAGTACCTTTTTTAATAGTCAGAAGTAATTTGAGGGCAACCCCCCTCTCACGTGCACCTTTTCCCCAAACACATCCAATCAAAATTTCTAGATAGCCATTTGATTCGACGTAGTTGAAAGTTTTGGAAATTAGATCTTTAAGGATGACAACCCCTCCCCCCACAGCCCTCAGGGCGAGGGTTATAAGTTATGCCCTGGGGGCATATAAAGTTTTTATTGAAAGTCTTGTCGTAGTAACTTCAAAATGGCTCATTCGATTTGAAATTCAAAGGGCTAGTACCCTTTTTAATAGTCGAAAGTGATTAGTGATATTTTTTGTTGTTGTTGTTGTTTAGACCAGGGCACTTTGTATCGAAGGAGTTGTCACCATTTTCCCAAACTCATCGAACTAAAATTTTGAGATATTCATTTTGTTCAATTTTGTTGAAAGTTCTTTAAATTAGGTCTTTTAGATGATAACCCCCTCAGAGCCCTCAGTGCAAGGGTTGTAAGTTATGCCCTGGGGCATATAAAGTTTTTATTGAAAGTTTTGTTGTAGAAACTTCAAAAGGGCTCATTCAATTGGAAATTGAAAGGGCTAGTGCCTTTTTTTAAAAGTTGAAAGTGATTGAAAAGCAACTAACACCCCTTCCACGCCCACTATTTCCCCAAACACATCCAATAAAGATTATGAAATAGCCATTTTGTTCCGCACAGTTCAAAGTTCAGGAAATTATAGCTTTGAGCAGGACTCTGGGGCCCCCCACGGGGGGGGGGGGGGGGGGGGGGGGGTGTGCCCTGGGGGCATATAAGGTTTTTATTGAAATCTTTGTCGTAGAAACTTGAAAAAGGGCTCATTCGATTGGAAAAGGGCTAGTGCCCTTTTTAATAGTTTAAAGTGATTGGAGGGCATCTAGCCCCCCTCTCACGCCCATCTTTTCTCCAAACACATCCAATCAATATTTTAGATAGCCATTTTATTCAACGTAGTTGAAAGTTTTGGATATTAGGTTTTTAAGGATAAAAACCCATCCCCCAACAGCCCTCAGTTTAATATACATATACTGATAATTATTAATCAAAATGTTAATATTATTTGATTTACTAAAGTTATAAAAGTAAAAACATTTATATTTTTTCAGTAAAGTTCAAATTTTGTTCTGGCCTTAGGCATAGGGGTTTCACACCCAACTTATGTTAATTTTTGTTCGTTTTGAGTTTGACTTGGTTAATTATTGTAATTTCTGTTCGTTTTGGGTTTCATTTATTTGTCGATGCTGATTTGTGGTAGCTTCACGCTTGGTAGATTATTTGATTTTATTTTTGCTCATCTTTTGTTTAATGGAGTTCTTTACTTTTCTTTGAAAAACTTATTTTTTGGAAAAAGTTCTTTTAATTAATTTATGAAGAGGTGGTCTTGTAAACTTTAGAGAAGGCTCATTTGATTGGAAATGCATAGTTCTAGTTCCAATTTAAGAGTCAAGCGTAATGGAGAGAAAATATTCCCCCCTCCCTGATATCCTCTTTTCCCCAAACACATTCGATCGAAATTGTGAGCGTGCCATTTCTTAGCCAATATTCAAAAGGGAATATAACAATGTCTTCAGTGATCAAATATAATGAATATTTAGGCGGACGTTGAACTAAATCAAAACAGACTATGAGCATGTGGACTTTCAAAAATGTGACAAAGCAATATCTCAAGAACAACTTATATTATTATGTTAGATCTTTAACAGTAAGTTGTGGGTTTTTTTAACTAGCCTGAAGGCACTATGTGTATACTTTTAGTACTACAACTATAGTTACTGTAACTAGTTAATTAAAAAAAAACTTTTTCGACAAAATAAGTTTTTTGAAGAAAAGTAAAGAACTCCATTAAACAAAAAATGAACAAAAATCAAATCAAATAATCTACCAATCTCGGAACTACCACTAATCAGCATCGATAAAAAATGAAACCCAAAACGAACAGAAATTACAGTAAATAACCGATTCAAACTCAAAACGAGCAGAAATTAAAACAAATTAGGCGCAAAACCCCAATGCCTTCCCAAGAACAGAACAAAATTTGCACTTTACTGAAAAAAATACAAATGAATGTGCATTGTCAGTTAATGTACATATACTGATATTTAGTAATCAAAATGTTAAAATATTGATTCATTAAAGTTATAAAAGTAAAAACATTTATATTTTTTTCAGTAAAGTAAAAATTTTGTTCTGGCCTTGGAAAGGCATAGGGGTTTCTGTAAATCAACTATGCCGAACAAAATGGCTACATCAAATTTTTATTGGATGTGTTTGGGGGAATGAAGGGCGTGGGGGGGGGGGGGGTACTAGTTTCCCTCCATTCACTTTCGACTATTAAAAAGGGCACTAGCCCTTGGAATTTCCAATCGAAGGAGCTTTTTTGAAGTTTCTACGACAACGCCTTCTATAAAAAAATTATATGCCCCCAGGGCATAACTTAAAACTCTTGCCCTGAGGGTTGTGGGGGAGGGCCCTCCTAAAAAATATGTTTTCTATCTGGAGTCAACAACGCTGACAAAATGGTTATATCAAAATTTTGATTGGATGTGCTTGGGGGAATGATGGGCGTGGGTGGGGGGCTAGTTGCCCTCTAATCACTTTTGACTACTAAAAAGGGCACTAGACCTTTGAATTTCCAATCGAATTAGCCTTTTTTGAAGTTTCTACAACAATGCCTTCTATAAAAACCTTATATGCCCCCAGGGCATAACTTAAAACCCTTGCTATGAGGGTTGTGGGGGAGTGTCCTTCTCAAAAACATATTTTCTATCTGGAAATCAACTAGCGTTAACAAAATGGCTATCTCAAAATTTTGATTGGATGTGTTTGGGTGAATGGTGGACGTGTGGGGGGGGGGCTAGTTGCCCTACAATCACTTTCAACTATTAAAAATGGGCACTAGCCCTTTGAATTTCCAATCCAGTGAGCCCCTTTTGAAGTTTCTATGACAACGCCTTCTATAAAAACCTTATACTCCCTAGGAGATAACTTAAAACCCTTGCCCTAAGGGTTTTTGGGGAGTGTCCTCCTCAAAAACATATTTTCTATCTGGAAATCAACTAGCCTACGCTGAACAAAGGGCTATCTCAAAATTCTGATTGGATGTATTTGGGGGAATGATGGGCTTGGGGGGTTAGTTGCCCTCCAATCACTTTCAACAATTAAAAAGGGCACTAGCCCTTTGAATTCCCATTCGAATGAGCCTGTTCTAAAGTTTCTACGACAACGCCTTCTATAAAAACCTTATATGCCCCAGGGCATAACTTAAAACCTTTACCCTGAGGGTTATGGGGGATTGTCCTCCTCAAAAACATATTTTCTATCTGGAAATCAACTACTCTGAACAAAATCGCTATCTCAAAATATTGATTGGACGTGTTTAGGGGAATGATGGGCGTAGGGGGGGGGATTAGTTGCCCTCCAATCACTTCATACTTTTAAAAAGGGCACTAGCCCTTTGAATTTCCAATCGAATGAGACTGTTTTGAAGTTTGTACGACAATGCCTTCTATAAAAACCTTATATGCCCCCAGGGCATAACTTAAAACCTTTGCCCTGAGGGTTGCGGGGGAGTGTCCTCCTCAAAAAATTTTTTCTATCTGGAAATCAACTAGCCTACGCTGAACAAAATGGCTATCTCAAAATTTTGATTGGATGTGTTTTGGGAATGATGGGCATGGGGGGGGGCTAGGTGCCCTCCAATCATTTTTTGAGGCTCTGAGGAGGCTATCATCCTAAAAGACCTAATTTCAAGAACTTTCAACTACGTTGAACAAAATGGATATATCAAAATTTTAATTCGATGTGTTTGGGAAAATGGTGGGCGTGAGAGGGGCGTTAGTCGCTATCCAATCACATTCAACTATTAAAAAGGCACTAGCCCTTTCAATTTCCAATTGAATGAGCCCTTTTGTAGTTTCTACAAAAACGCTTTCAATAAAAACTTTATATGCCCCCAGGGCGTAACTCACAGCCCTTGCCCTGAGGGCTGTGGGGGGAGGGGTTTTCATCCTTAAAGACCTAAGTTCCAAAACTTTCAACTACGTTGAATAAAATCGCTATCTAAAAATTTTGATTGGATGTGTTTGGGGAAAAGGTGGGCGTGAGAGGGGGGTTAGTTGCCCTCAAATCACTTTCGACTATTAAAAAGGGTAGTAGCCCTTTGAATTTCAAATCGAATGAGCCCTTTTTCAAGTTTCTACGACAAAGATTTCAATAAAAACCTTATATACCCCCAGAGCATAATTTATAATCCTTGCCCTCAGGGTTGTGGGGGAGTGTCCTCCTCAAAAATATGTTTTCTATCTGGAAATCAATTACGCTGAACGAATGGCTATCTCAACATTTTTATTGGATGTGTTTGGGGAAATGATGGGTGTGGGGGGGGGGACTAGTTGCCCTAAAATCACTTTCGACTATTAAAAAGGGCACTAGCCCTTTGAATTTCCAATCGAATGAGCTTATTTTGAAGTTTCTACGACAACGCCTTCTTTAAAAACCTTATATGCCCCCAGGGCATAACATAAAACCCTCGCCCTGAGGGCTGTTGGGGAGTGTCCTCCTCAAAAACATATTTTCTATGTGGAAATCAACTACGCTGGACAAAACGGCTATCTCAAAATTTTGATTGGATGTGTTTGGGGAATGAAGGGCGTGGGGGGGGGGGCTAGTTGCCCTCCAATCACTTTCGACTATTAAAAAGGGCACTATCTCTTTGAATTTCCAATCGAATTAGCAATTTTTGAAGTTTCTACGACAACGCCTTCTATTTCAACCTTATATGCCCCCAGGGCATAACTTAAAACCCTTGCCCTGAGGGTTGGGGGAGTGTCCTCCTCAAAAACATATTTTCTATCTTGAAATCAACTACGTTGAACAAAATGGCTATCTCAAAGTTTTGATTGGATGTGTTTGGCGGAATGATGGGCGTGGGGGCTAGTTGCCCTCCAATCACTTTCGACTATTAAAAAGGGTACTAGCCACTCCAATTTCCAATCGAATGAGCCCTTTTCAAAGTTTCTACGACAACTCCTTCGATACGAAGTGCCCGGGTATGGAGAAAAAAAAAACACATTGTGCCCACATCGTTCTTTTCTTTGGCAGCGCTAGCGCGCTGCCTAAGATGACAAAATTATCTGTATACCTTTCAAGGTAAATCAACTACAACGTTTAAGATACAAATTTAAATAAGAATCGCTGCTAACAATGATAATTTTTATTACTGCTAAATGGGGTTTCGATGTATGCTTAGTGGATGATACCATGAGCGCCCATAAGGTGAATTTCAGGAGGGCGGGGTGGGCTTACCTGGTCTAATCGTAACTTCCAATGCTGTATAATAGAAATCTCAAAACAAAAATATAAAATATAAGGCAGCATCATTCAGCCAGGGGGGCTGCAGCCCCCCTGTGTCCCCCATATGGGCGCCCATGGATGATACCCAATGGTTTTTTAGTGAACAGGACTTTTAATACACATTCAAAAATTTTACTGCTATAAGACTCAAAACATTTTGGTCTATATTACGGACGCGCCATTTAAAATATCTAAAAAAGTTCGAACACTGGAATGTCTTATTAAAATTACACTGATTGTAACGTGTTTTATTTAAATTATTTTAGAAATAAACTTGCCCCTTAAAGTTACTTCATATGAGAAAACTTGGGCTCTGGGAAACTTAGCAGAAGATACTCAATACTTTTTCTAAATGTATATATATTAATTTTGAGTAAATATAATTAATAAAAATCAAAGAGAGGATTAGTGGCTATAGTAGACAACTAGTAAGTTGTCTACTAGTTTCTCACTTGCTTGCACTATTTACAAATAACATTTGACTAATCTTAGCGAGTAAAAGAAACTGCCGAAACCTCAAAAAAAAAAAACGTACCTAGATATCTACCTCTTGGATGGTATGGAAAAGAGATTTTTTTAAATATAATACACAATATATGTGAATTTTAAAAATGTAAACCACTGGCTCTAAAGGAGGCTCAGTGGACCATACTAAATATTTTTTTTAAAATATACATTCATTAAATTTGGCTTAGTAAGAACTTGTTTTATTTAATTTTCATTAAAAACAATTTTTGAAATTTTCAATAATTGTTTTTAATGAAAATTAATCAGAGGATTAGTGGCTAATGGCGATACCTCTATAAAAAAAAACGCGCCTTAACCTCTACTTCCTGGGTGGTGTGGAAACGATGTCGTGTGAAAAAATGATTTTCTTTGAATTTTTTTTTAGTTTGAAGAAACATTGCCAAAAAAAAGAAGGCTGAAAAAGAGAACAAAGAGGTTGTCTAAAAAAGAGAAGCGAATCGGGAAGAGCTGGAACCAATCAGGAATCAAGTTACACTATACTTCATCCTTTTAAAGACATAGGAAAAAACCGAAGACGACGGTGACGGCAACGTTCTTCTGTTCCAAAGACATAATCGCGTTGAAATTTCCTACGTCGCCGCAATTGCTAGCAAGTGATTGTCTATTCCTGCGACTAGTGTGACCGCAGAACGACTATTTTCGGTGGTAGGCTTGATAGTGACTATGATAGTGACTTAGAAAAGAAATGGCCTCAGTCCACACAGAATGGATAAGTTGATTTTCATTCACGATAAATATAGCCACATCTCGCAGTTCTAATATACTTCTGAAGTTTGCCTGAAGGAATTTTTTTTTCGACGCACTAATATTCAAAGATAAAAGATGAATTTTGTGATACGGTATTCGAAGTTTTGTATACAGTAATTTTCGAGGAATAAAAATAATACTAATTTGGATTATTAATTCTGTTAGAAAAACATAGCTCTCAGATATTTCAACTATTCTGCAAGGATTCTGAAATGCCACAGGCATTTCGTTTTTACCAGATTTCTACTTCTCTTGATGAATAATGAAGAAGACCACCGTCCAGCCAGTGACTCGCAAAGTTTCTACCTCATGAATAGGTAGAATATCTTGTAAATAAAAATTGGATTTGAGGAAAACTAAAATCTATTCTATAAATCATATACAAGAACTTTCTATATAAACCTTATATGGCCCGAGGGCATAACTTGCAACCCTTGCACTGAGGGCTCTGAGGGGTTTATCATCCTTAAAGACCTGATTTCCAGAACATTCAACTACGTTGAACAAAATGGATATCTTAAAATTTTGATTGGATGTGTTTGGGAAAATGGTGGGCGTGAGAGGGGCGTTAGTCACTATCCAATCACTTTCAACTGTTAAAAAAGGCACTAGCCCTTTCAATTTACAATTGAATGAGCCCTTTTGGAGTTTCTACGACAACGCTTTCAATAAAACTTTATACGCCCCCAGGGCATAACTTACAACCCTTGCACTGAGGGCTCTGAGGGGGCTATCATCCTAAAAGAAAAAATTTCCAGAACTTTCAACTACGTTGAACAAAATGGTATGAGAGGAATGGGCGTGAGAGGGGTGTTAGTCGCTACCCCATCACTTTTAACTATTAAAAAAGGCACTAGCACTTTCAATTTCCAATTGAATGAGCCCTTTTGAAGTTTCTACGACAACACTTTCAATAAAAACTTTATATGCCCCCAGGGCATAACTTACAGCTCTTGCCCTGAGGGCTGTGGGGGGTGGGGTTGTCATCCTTAAAGATCTAACTTCCAAAAATTTCAACTACGTTGAATAAAATGGCTATCTAAAAGTTTTTATTGGATGTGTTTGGGGGAATGATGGGTTGGGGGGGGGGGGGGGCTAGTTCCCTCCCATCAATTTTGACTATTAAAAAGGGTACTAGCCTTTTGAATTTCCAATCGAATAAGCCTGTTTTGAAGTTTCTACAAAAAACCTTCTATAAAAACATTGTATGCCCCCAGTGCATAACTTAAAACCCTTGCCTTGAGGGTTGCTGGGGAGTGTCCTCCTCAAAAACATATTTTCTATCTGGAAATCAACAATGCTGAACAAAATGGCTATCTTAAAATTTTGATTGGATGTGTTTGGGGGAATGAATGGCATGGGGGGCTAGTTGCCCTCCAATCACTTTCGACTATTAAAAAGGGTACTAGCCCTTTGAATTTCCAATCGTATGTGCCTGTTTTGAAGTTTCTACGACAACGCCTTCTATAAAAACCTTATATGCCTCAAGGCATAACTTAAAACCCTTGCCCTGAGGGTTGTGGGGGAGTGTCCTACTCGAAAACATATTTTCTATCTGGAAATCAACTACGCTGAACAAAATGGCTATCTCAAAATTTTGATTGGATCTGTTAGGGGGAATAATGGGCGTGGGGGGGATAGTTGCCCTCCAATTACTTTCGACTATTAACAAGGGCACTAGCCACTCCAATTTCCAATCGAATGAGCCCTTTTCGAAGTTTCTACAACGACTCCTTCTATACGAAGTGCCCGGGTATGGAGAAAAAAACAAACCCAAAAACACATTGTGCCTAAATCGTTCTTTACTTAGGCAGCGCCAGCGCGCTGCCTATCATGACGCTAAGAGTATTAAGGTGAAACTTCTAAGAAGTTTTTAGGGGGCGTTCCAATTATCAAAAAACTGTATACATGCAAATTTTCAAAAAGCCATATAAGCAATATCATAGGCAGCACCACTCTTTAATAGCTAGAAATATCATTGAAACATTTAAAGAAGCTAATTTGATTCAAAATTAAAAGTTATGGGGTCCTTTCTAAGAGTAAAAAGAGGTTGGAGGGCAATCAGCCCGTCTCTCAAGTCGATTTATTTCCCAAACACATCTAGTCAGAATTTTTGAGACAACTATTTTGTTCAGCATAGTAGAATGGTCCAGCAACTATGTCTTTAGGGATATTGGGCATGACAAACCCTCACAATTATGCAGTTGGTCCATTATGCTATATAACTAAATGCTACTTTAAAACTAAATCAAAAGGCACTGTGTTTGCGGTTGCCAATAAGATACTTCAGCAATATATCGAGAACAACTGGGGGTATTAAGTTGAGGCGTTTGGGGCTACTACTTTTACTACTTCTGCTCTTACATTTTAAAGATTAAATAGATTTTAGGTGTATCTAGGTTGTCAAAGAGCATAGATAGAATCTTTTGGGAATGATATTAAGTTTTATTTTTTCAGGTCAACTTGAGGAGGTATAAAATAAAATTAAAAAATTGGCTACTATTTGTGTCAGGATTAAAAATTGTTGAAAATGTTTCTCCCAACATACAAATAGCAACCCAAACTATGGATTTTTATAAAAAAAAACCGAAAATATATAAAACATTTTTTTTCATGAAAATGACTGTCAATAGAAAACGTATAGAAAATAACATAAAAAAGACTTTTTCACAAAACAAGTTTTTGAAAGGAAAGTAAAGAGCTCCATTAAACCAGAAATGGGCAAAAATGAATTCAATTAATAACCCAAGCGTAAACAACCACAAATCACTATCAATAAATAAATGAAACTCAAAATGAATAAAAATTAGAATAAATAGCCGAGTCAAACTCGAAATGAGCAACAATTAACATTTGTAGGGCTGATAACCTCCATACCTTCTCAGGACCAGAACAAAATTTGCGCTTTAATGAAAACAAAATATGTTTAATTGTTTTCACTTTTTTTACTTAAATAATTAAAAAACATTTTTTACTCACTTTTTTTTATCCTTTTTTTATTTTAAGGAATAAATATCAGTATAGATGTATTAAAGTGACAATCCACGATTATTTGTTTTTTGTTGTTGTTTTTTTTTCAGTAAAGACTAAGTTATATTCTGGTCTTGAGAAGGCATGGGGGTGGTCAGCCCTAGTAATGTTAATTTTTGCTTGTTTTGAGTTTGACTCGGCTATTTATTATATTTTTTTTGTTTTGAGTTTCATTTAATCGTTGATAGTGATTTGTGGTAGTTTTACGCTTGGAAGATTTTTTGACTTTATTTCTGCCCATTTGTAGCTTAACAGAGCTATTTTCTTTTCTTGGTAATCTTATTCTGTGAAAAAAGTTTTTTAAATTAATTATTCAGCCAGGGGGAGGGGGGCTGGCACCCCCTTGACCCCCCCCCCCCCCCTTTATGGGCGCCCATGTCTTCCAGTGCACTTAAGTATTTTGGCCCTCTAGTTGGAACTCAAATTAGACCCACTAGGTAGCTTATAATTGATTCTTTGAAAGAAGAACTAAAAGAATCCTACGGTCTTTTCGCCAGGGTAAAGGGCCAATTTTATGAGAGAACCCTTGTTCGGCTATATAATACATTTATTGCACCATATGCATTGTTTTTGACATAGTTTTGGAAATTTGTCTCTGTCTCAGATAAAAAGCAAATCCGATTGCTGTTCTTTAGGTTTTGCATGTATTTTCTTTGTATCCCCATTTGGACTCGTAATAGTTGATTTTTCTGACGGAAGGTGTTTTTAAGTTTTATCAAAAAACCAAACTGTCACGTAGATTTGCTGACCGCTGCTCCAGAATTGTCGATTTTCTACTGGCTTGCCTTCTATCATGGGCTTAGCGACAGTAATTGTGAAATCTTATTGGGTTTGACCCACGCTGAATGAGTATTAAAAATTAAAGTTGTCAGCAATTATAAGTAGTTTTTGTAATTGTGTATAATTTTGTCAGTGTCCTTTTTGTTTTCGGAATTTTTTTTGGTTCAAATTCTAGTGTACCCAAAAACTTGGTTTGAGACGGGGGTCAGTGGCGTGACTCTATAAGCTCAGCCAGAGTCGACCCAGCTTTAAATGGGCATCTGGAGGATTCTGAGGGAGGTAAACGAGAAGGGTGTGCGAATGCACAGGATGGTTTGCCCCAAACCCTCCATTGCGCTTCCTTGCTGAAGGGCCAAGAAACAGATATCAGCACCGCCCGTAGTGAATCTAAAGTCTAATGCCGTATTCTTTACCTTCTTTACCTTACACAGGGTAACAATAAATTATTATTATTGTTATTAATATCCCTCAATTAACGCCATCAAGTATTGCTAAGGAAAAAATCTACTATCAATAACAAGAATGTGGATACTATTTTTTTCGGATGTGTCATCAGACTTCTACTAAGCTTTTACGCTTGTGCATAATTTTTTTTTTACTTCGTCTTTGTTCTATTGGATCCAGGGCTTGTACTCCACCTGTAGAACAAAAGTCTTACTTATTGCAAAAGTTTTTGTTACAAAGTTTGTCTTTAGACAATTGATGAAGCATGACCCTCTCTGTTTGTGTAGCCTCTAATAGCCCTCTGAATTTGTCGTTTCAAAGAATACCAGCTCTAAAACCGTATCCAGGGCGGATGATGTCTGGTTTTAACCCCCCCCCCCTCCGGAAATGGTTGAACAATTCGTAAAAACGCAACAAAATACACATAAACAAGTTTTTGAATTTTTTTTTTATTTTATTACCCCCGCAAAAAAAAATCCTGGCTACGCTCTTGCACAGCCTCTTAGATAATCGGTGTAGATAGCACTTAGATGCACCAGATACTCCGTGGACCAGCATCAAACAGTTTGCTGTTAAAACACTTTATCAATACTAATGAAACTGATCCAAACGCAAGGATGCGTTTGTATTTAACATTTAAACTTAAAGAAACACAAGAAAAGTTTTAACAGTCGCATAGCTATATTCTTAATTTCGACGATAAATAAAAGCACGTTCTAAAATCATGCTCTGTGTTTTCTTTCTAGTAGAGATACTTATCTAGAAGCTTAAGGCTCAGAGCATGCCAAAAGCTAATAAAGAATTTAAAATTGTTAATTCCGTTGCAATACATGAAGCTATATGAAGACTATTGATTGGCATTGAACTGAGTGTCCAAATTGGATATCTCAATAGATATTTTGCGAAATGGAAAAAAATGAAGCCAATTTATTCATTTATCATCTTGTATGAGAATCCTCCAGAAGGGTGTAACGTAGAGGATGTGGGGGAGAACAACAGTATAACGGTAACTGAAACAAAGCTTAGCAGAGACTATGGAAGCATATGAGGCTGATACGCGGCGTTTGATGTGTCCTGATAGGAGCTGGCGTGTGTGGGAAATTGAATTTCCAACAGAAATAGCAAGTTTGGTCTGACGGGTGGATCTTTAAGTTTCCTAGTAAAATTACATCAGGAACTGGGATCTCCCAACTAACAAGCACTACGTCAAACTTTTCAGCGTAGAATTCAAGACTAAATTTTAAGTATTCTGTTTGCAGTAGTGTGAAAGCTTTTCCAATGTTTGGCTGAGGAAAAAAACTTCCTCAGCATAAGTGACTAAAGAGATATTGATGCCATAAAGAACATAAGACACAAGACACTGGTCTTGAGCTTCAGGGACATAATTATAAAAATAACAGGGGGGTGGAGTCTTGATCGGTTCCTTTCCTAACTGGTACAATTTAATCCAGTAGCCTTAGCCTTTCATCTTTCTTAAGAGAGATTTAAACCAGAATCGTAGATTTGAATACATATTCCTTCAAGATGCGACGAGAGCCAGATTTACTCCTATTTTAACAGCCTTAAAAATATGAGAGGGTGGATCAGGGGGTCAAAGGCATGGCGAACATCACGACTCATCGAGGCGAGTGACCTGCCTGCACAAACAGCATCAAACAACAAAAGCACGAAGAACAATAGGGAAATCTTTTTGCAAGACAGTGGATATAATTTGAATGAATATTTCGGCCCTACGTCCAAGGGCCATCCTCAGCAAGACAAAATATATAAAAGAAAGAAGACTCACAACAACATGCGACCAATAAAAGCAGGAATTAATTTTTTTTCAGTGCAGTCCTAGCATCCTTACTTCAGTGAAGTTTAACTGTAATGGAATCAATTTCCAAGACCCCAAATTTTCCAAGTAAAAATGTCCAGAATATAAACCCAAACAATTCAAGTAACAATTAATTGTCAAACTTAAAAAGTAGTGAAACATTGTATTGCAATTGTAACTATGAAAAAAATCGTTCCCACAAAAAAGGTAACAGCAATAAATATTCAGAATGACCAATTTCACATGACATGCAACCAACCATGTAATCTAAATCTTGAGTTTGAAGTTCCAAACGATCAACAGATGGTCAATTGAGATAAGAAATAAAACTAAATATTCCGCTATAATTACAAGGTAAAAGCTTTAAAAAACATTTTCTCGAGATAGAAAAGTAGAACTAAATATTCCGCCGTAATTACAAGGTAAAGCTTTAAAAAATATTTTCTTGAGATACAATGTAAAACTATGTATACCGCTAATTATAAGGTATTCTGCTGATCGTTTATTCTGCTAAGAAAATTTACAAAGTGAAGTTTTAAAGAGTCATAAATCGTATCAAAAGTTAGTTAAAATCGACTAGCTGATTGGTACGTTACTGTCCAATAGTAATAGAGGACATAAGAATCAGAACCGATAGAATCAGTAAAATATACTGGTCAGTAACGCCCGAACGTAACCCCTGGCGTAATTGGAAAGAGTAGATATCTAGAACTTAGCAATCCTTGCGCCAGTCTTACAAGAGCCTTTTTCTAGTTTTGGAGTCAGTCTTGTTTTAGCCTTATGAGAGTCTTACTTGAGACTCTGGCCAGTTTTATTGTAGAGTCATTTTCAACCTTTTATCTTATGTGAATTAAATAGACAGTAGTTCTGAACGTTACTTGTATTACCAGTGAGCAGTTTTAACCTAGTGTCATTTAATGCAAGTGTTTTGATATACCCGAAGATCTGTTCCAGTAATGTGAGTAAATAAACGCATCACTTTCTTATTTTATTCTCTTTATGCTAGTATTTCTCAAGATAGCTTGTCCTTGTGGCTCCACTCGCTCTCAAGGGAACCAGAATTCATTCAATCTGATTTCGACTCAGTATGGCCGTTGACGCAAGCTCCCCATTTGAACTGCTAATTTAAGCTCCCCACACACGAAGTTTCGCCCCCACTCAGGTATGCCACTCGTGAGCCATTAGCTAAGAGTTTAACTGATAATTGCCCATAGAAACAATTAATTGAAAAACTCCTATACAAGGAATTAACTTAAAATATAAGAACAACTCACTTTTATTGAAAACTCCCATTAAAATTGGCGCGGCCTGTAGGATTTTAAAGTTTTACCTTGTAATTATAGCGGAATATTTAGTTTTATTTTTTATTTCAAGTGACCATTTGTTGATCGTTTAAAAACTCCTATACAAGGAATTAACTTAAAATATAAGAACAACTCACTTTTATTGAAAACCCCCCATTAAAATTGGCACGGCCTGTAGGATTTTAAAGTTTTTACCTTGTAATTATAGCGGAATATTTAGTTTTATTTCTTATCTCAAGTGACCATCTGTTGATCGTTTGGAACTTCGAACTCAAGATTTAGATTACATGGTTGGTTGCATGTCATGTGAAATTGGTCATTCTGAATATTTATTACTGTTACCTTTTTTGTGGGAACGTTTTTTTTTCATAGTTACAATTGTAATACAATGTTTCGCGCATTCTAAGCACATTCAAAAATCCAACTGGAATCTTAGCTAGATGGATAATGAAAATCAAAGATCTGGATTACGAATTTGAACATTTGACCGGTAAATAAAATGCCGCCTGTGATTACTTGAGTAGATACCCCGAAGATAACCCCTCAGATAACGCAAATAAAGGAATAAAGGCCATTAATCCCAATAAACGAAAATATAAGAAGAATAAACCTAAAATCCGAACAGAAGAAAACGAGATTACTTATAGCCCCTTATCCCTAGATAACATTAAAAGAAACCAAGTTAAGGATGAAATGTGTTTAACTCTCATTAATTATTTTGTGAATTCCGATACTCTCCCCGATAAGTTCAAAGCCCTAAGAAGGGAAATAGACAATTTTTATTATGACTTGGATGAAGAAATCCTTTGCAGGATAATAACAGGCGAAACAAATAGAAATCAAACTTTAATAGTCCCAGTACTCCCCCAAAGCTTAATAATACCTGCCTTTTAATATTTCCATTCTGAGATAGGCGGACACTTAGGAATAGCTAAAACCTTTCACAAGTTAAAACAATATTTTTATGTTCCGTCGGCATTAACAAAACTTAAGGATTATATAAATACATGTGAAGCGTGTAATTTAAGGAAAAATCCCCAAACGTATCCTAATCCCCCCATGGGAAGGGTGCCAGTAGCAAGATTTCCTTTCGATATCGTTTCATTCGACCTATATGTTACGACGGAGGACTATCTGTTTCTAATAGAGGTCATACTTGCGTTCTTTCAATAATAGACCATTTTACCGGCTTCACTTTTGCCAAGGCATTGAAAAATCAAGGCGCCTATGCCACAAGTAAAGCGTTAGCAAAAATATTTTTAAAAGTTGGAGTTCCTCACCAGGTTATTAGTGACAACGGAACTAACTTCGTTTCTAAAGTAACAAGAGATTTAATGAGTTTCCTTAAAATCGAAAAATTATTAACCTCTCCCTACCATCCCCAAGCTAATGGAAAAATTGAAAATAGGCACAAAATATTTTCCAATGTCTTGAGTATTTATACAAAAGACAATCGAAACGATTGGGATCTATATCTACCTTACTTAACCAATGTAATTAATACCACTCATTCAGAAACGACTAAAGAAAAACTCCATTTTTTCTTTTGTTCGGACGCGATTTTAAAATACCTTATCAGGAAATTATAAAATCCAGCTGTATTACAATAATACAAAAGACTATAAGCAAGATTTTATAAATAAAATGAGGAAAACCTATAAAATAGTTAGACAAGAATTAGAAAAATGTAAAAAAAACCAAGAGTTGAGAAACGAGTCCAAAGTCAAAGGGAACATAAATTTTAGGGTAGGCGACTGTGTCTATCTAAAAAATGAAGCTAAGGTAGAAGGCAAAAAACTTTCCAATAAGTATTCGGGACCTTATAGAATAATCAAAAAATACGACAACAATTTTGCTTTTAAAATGATAAACCCAGACAACGGAAGAACATAGAAGGCACTTGCTAGCCGTATAAAAGGAGCCAAATATCTAGTTAAGTGGGTGCCCAAACCCTCATCTTCAGATTCATCAAACGCGGAAAATGAGTTACCTAAGTCAAGGCTAGCCGAATTAAGACCTTTCAATTTCAAAGAAAACTACTTTGAAAACCATAGCGATGAGGAAAATTTTGAAGCAGTTTTAGCCATGAAAAATTTAGTCATCCCTAAGAGAAAACCCTTGATACCCATACCAGCAAGAACCCCAAGAGGTTCAGAAAGTTCATCTTCAGAAAGCTCGCAGGAATTAGATTATACGCTGTCCCCAAAGACCTAATTTTTCCCCGATAGAATTTCAACCCCATGTCCCCCCAAAAGATTTCCTGATGACATGGTATCCCCAGAAACCCCGATAGAAAGACCCCTATCGTTACAGGATGAATTAAACAGAGCTATGGAAACACCGGGTGCAAAAATAAGAAAGACTCCACCCAGGGATACAAATAAAGGAAATACAAAAAGTTTGAGAGAAGCCATGGACTTTATTAATTACCCGATAAAACAAGACAAAGTACCTTGCCTTGGACCCAGAAACACCCTGAAGATTAAAATCTAGGACAATACCATCACAAAACTGTATCCAAAGTCAAACCCAAGGAATCAACCTCCTGGCAACAGACCTTGTTACAAAAAATTCCCCACCCCCCAAAGGATATGGCATTCAAACAATGGAGACATTCTCCAAAAATCTTTGACTCCTCCCAGAGTTCCCAAGAATCTTTTAACTCCCCCGAAACAGGATTTCAGCGCGAGGGAATGGAAAATAAACCCTCTACTTCAAAAGGAGACGAAATATATGAAGCAAGGGCAGGCGATACCCCTAAACCGTTTGGTCCTAAAGGACCACTCCCGAAAACCCCAAATATATATCATCAGGAACTAGTTCTAATGAATCCATTGATGAATCAGCTACTGATGAGCCCCAAGATGCACAAAAACGAAAACCGGCTTCTGCCGCAGCCCATGCAAAGGGGGCTAAAGTAAAAGGTCAAAAATTCCTATTTAAACAGTGCAAGAAGTTTGACCTAATATCTATGGGAAAATCAAAAAAGAATAAAACACCAGAAAGCGAACAAGAAGTTACCACAAAATATGGCAGAGTAAGTAAAAACCCAGATAAATGGGAATACGTCTAGGGACCAGGTACCCCCCAAAAAAACAAAAACTCATAAAGTAATATTAAGACAAAATGAACAGCTAAAAAAAAAAATTTAAAACAAGGGAATATGAATAGGACATTTCAATGAAAGCTACCCACAAAAGGTCGAAGGAATTTATTAGTTAATTTTTCCAGATGAAATGAATCCCAGCTGGATAACAAAGAAAACCCTGAAGATAGAGCCAGAACAAGAATTGTTCAACCCTTCCTCCAAAAAGAAAATACCTAGTGTAACCCGTTACAGACAGAACAGATATGGATCAGCTATTTGAAGTACGGTCGAAACTCCTAGACGCCTCAGCACAATTAATAACAGAAAGATTAAGAATTGAGAATATGATAGAAGCCACACTTAAATCTCTTAGTGAAGTTAAAGCATCCCAAGAAAAAATGAACAAGAAAATAAACGAGATTTTAGTAACTAAACAAATGGATAAATCAATTGAAACCCAGTTTATCGAAATTAAAGAGCAGACCGCCAAAATCCAGACTGAAATGGAGTCAATAAGTGACGCAAAGCTTGTTAAGGGATATAATTACCCAGACAAGGTCCTAAAATTACGAGTATTACACAATAAAATTCAATAAATTGGCAAAAAAGTGCAAGAGTACAAAAGCAATACTGTTCTATCCGCGACAATAGCGATACAAGAAGTTCTGGCACCAGAACGAGTAAAGCTTTTAGACTTACAACATAAATACGACAACTTGAAGGCACAGAAAGAAATAATCAAACTCCAACAGGACAATGTAGAGAAACAACTAAAGGAAAACCAAGTCGAAATTACCAGAGAATTACAGAAACAAAGAGAATTCTGTTCAAACCTAGAGAAGATTGTGTCAACATACTTTACCGTTGAAATTAACCTACCCCACAACCCCCATTTTGGAAGTATTCTTGCTAACAACGAAGGGCCTTGTTCGACGCATTCACAACCCGCGTATTTTGAAATCCCAAACCCAGCCCCGTATCATTATATCAAACACCAAGTCGAATTTATTCAACAAAATCCTCCGACGGACAATAACATAATTATGAGGACCCAGTACCCCAACGCCAGAGCAAATGTTACAACGGGCCGAAATTCCCCAGAAGTATCTGCACCACAAGGAACGCCCAAAACACAGCTATCATCAGATGATACAGAAAATTAGGAAATATCAATCATGAAAATAATCGAACAGAAAAAAATGGAGGTAAAAATTCTTTTATCATAAAAAAAAATATTTTTTCTACAAGTCTAATATAGCAAAGTGGGTGCAATTTATAGGATATAGTGTTTAGCGACAAGATATAATAAACAAACTTGTGACACGAGCAAGATCTCGTTAAACTAGATTAACTATATTTCTGCTAGCCAGAACATAGTATTTCCCTAATAAAAAAAATGTACTACAAATTCAGTCACAAAGGAGAAAGTGTGGTAGACAGCCAACCTAGTTTTACCTGTCCCGGGTAACCCCCACAGTAGGCGAACGAAAGAATCACTGGGTATCGCTTGGCATATGACTGAATTCAGTGCATGAATATCAATTCCGTGTGCTGGGCTCGATTGTATATCAATCCATAAACCCAAATCACGATAACTCAAAACTTTTTTAATTTTAATGAAGTACGGAATTCCAGATTGTATTAACTGTGTTCTGTGATGGAGGTTTATCGTAATTCACGGTGATAACTTGGGCGATTCACACAACATGGTGACGATTCACGTCCACCATAAGACATAACCTGGTATCTTTGATAATAAGGCATTAGAAACCTCGATTACACGTTTAGACGATAGGTCCAAGTACAATCTTATCATACGAATATTTCGTTATTATTATTAGAACCATAGCAATACATACAAAACGCAGAATCAGTTACCTAAATATTTAATAACCGCTTCTCCCAACAAGACTCACAAAACCCCTAACCCTGAGATCAGGCAAAAATAATATTCCTTTAATGACTATTAAAGGAGTTCAAATCTAATCACTAAAAAGACCAGAAGTAACGACCCTAACTCGCGGTGAAATTTGTAGAATACTCGACAACCTATAGTAACTATTCGGCAAAAGAAATATGTACCAGTTTTTACCGCACTAATTATATCCAACGTTCCTTAATAAAAACATGATCCATACACACGTAGGTAAGCTCAAAAATTTCGCAAAAATATCTCCCCAGTTGTAATTAATCGCAAGTAGAATTATAGATCATTTCCCCGATAATGTACAGGGATCATTCGTCCATATATAAGATATGTGATAACGAAAAGATTTAATTATCAACAAAATCATCCTATTTAGAAAAATAAAAATAAAATTAAAAACAGCCAATGAGAACCGAAGGTACTCTTTTAACATTCAAAATACGCTTAATTCTCTAAAGACTCCTTCAAATCATCAAACGGACAAAAAATCTTCTTACGCGATTGCTATCAAATTAATATCACTTATCTAAGAGTTATAAGCTGCCTATGCAATTAAACAACTCATATAAATGCTAATTCTTATGTAAAATCTCTATGTAAATTGCTAATTCTTAGCAACCGACTATCACAATAAAATTCAAAAAGGGCTTTCGCGCAAGTCTTAATTAGAAGTATTCCTTCAAATAAAAGTCAACAAAATGGTAAGCCCCCATAAATGGCATTTAACACCCATCCCAGATTGACCCATCTAAAACGTCGGTACGATAGTAAATAAAGGCCCGTAACTTCCATACACAGTCGAAGTAACGAAGATTTATGACAGTTCAGCTACCTAAGTATACTGTTATGGAATAAAAAAAAAACACTTTCCCTTATTAGTTGCTTATAAAGAATGATTAACCCGTATACCGTAGTTTAATCTAAGCTAAGTAGATTCTTATAACAAACCGTCCTTTTACTTAAGAACTAATATCATAAGAATAAATTAATCAACATGATAAAATGATCCTTCAATAACAAGAAAAAAAAAAGAAAAAGCTAAACCCAATGGCGAAAAATTGGCCCATATGAACATAAGATGATCGGAAAATGTCGTTCGGTCTCAAATAGTGATATCTTCCATATACTATTGCATATGTATTGATAATTGATTATATTTTGATTATTTTCTTGACGTGTCATAATTCAAAATACATAAGATGATTGTAACATACTGTTTCAACAGAAAAATAAGCACCAGAAAATTGACGCAAAGCAAAAAAATCAATAACCCTTAACGTTAAAAATAAATCAAATTATAAAATTTAAAACAATAATCTTTGTACGTATGTGTCAACCCATAATAATACGATGTAATTCTAACAAAAAAGATAGGTTCGTAAATATAAACAAAACCTCAAGGACAGTACAATATGAGCAGGGCATGAGAAGACCTGAAAATGGCGGTTTCACGGTCTCAGTCTCGTAATACTTTCAGTTTAATGAATTTCCTAAGTGCCAAAATTCAAATTTAATACACATATCTTGTAAGATAAATGTGGCAGCCACACTAAGTGGAATCGTTTCGACAAATTGTCCACGTAACCTAGGACTAGTCGCGTGTCACTCAGGCAGTTTAAGTAGTCTTGAGAGACAAAATTAGGTACCTCCCACAAGTAAAAAAATCCATGAAATTAGTTAACAAAATTCTAAAATATCACATCTGCAAGTCACGAATAAGACAAAAACTAAAGTAAGAAGAAGGGACACATATTGATCAACCTTTTGTTGACTTTTGATGGCCCCCTATAGGAAAAGTATGTTTGCTGTTACGAATTGTTGTACCATAAACTAAATTTGCAACCAACGCTTGCCTAGCTAAACCACTAGTCTTATCGTCATTAGCAAAAAAAATATCTTAAGACAAATCAAAAGGTACAAAAATGAACCGCGCAATTAAGTATAAGAAAAAACAACCCGTGTCAATGAGAACAACAAAATAAACCTCTTTCCTAGGTCAAACAATTATATATATATGTATAATGCAAGAAGTTTAATAAAATAACTTACCAGCAGGGGTAAAGTAATATAGCCAATAATTGAAATCACACAATATAGTATCTCGTAGATAAGAGAATTAGGCTCAATATTTATAATGATATCAATGTGTAAAACTAAGCTAATATCTATTTAATAATAGCAAATATTGTTCGGCTTCAACAGTCAGACAAGAAACAATAAACTTTGAAAAAGAGGGTCCAATTAAAATTAATGCAACAAGCAAAACCCTTTCATTAGGGAACTTTTGAAAGCAAACTACGCCATTATACCTGTAGAAATATGGCTGCGGTTTTGGCCTAATTCACGAGTCATTGCAAAAATAGTCAATTCCAATTTTTATAGATTCTAACAAAAAAGGAAAACCCTACAAAATTATCATAATTCACAAACGCTATATAAGGAGAAAGCGGTATTTAATAATTTTTACTAACCTTGTAAACTGGTCCAACCTAAGATCCTTGCTAAACGTATCCTCCAATCAAGACTTGTAAAATAAACTAATTAAAAACCTATTCTTCAAGTCAATTTTTATGAAATTCATATCATTTAAGAGTTCTAAAAGTATTTATTCACTGAGACACATACGTATTTGAACTGAAGTTATTAAGGTAATACCAAACATTTATATAAAGTATATATGAGTCAAGGGTAATCCTTAGTTTAATCAAACGAAAGTGGAAACAATAAAATTTACAAATAGGTGAACAGAATCTTGATCCCGTAAAGCAATAAAAAACGACCCAAATTTCAAAGTTCTTGTCATTCAGAAAAATGCTTGAAAAACCCTGTTTCAGTATGAGAAATACCCTTAAAAAGAACGTATATTAAAATAATATAAAATAGATAGGTTCCTATATCTTGGACAAAACTCCCATTCAAAAAGCACAAACAGATCCCTGCAAAGTTTTAGGTAATATCAAACCTCTGTCATGTGGCATAATCTCTGCCAGAGAAGCAAAATGGTGGGACGTAGCAAACGTCGACTACATAAAGAAAAAAACAACCTCGACTAAACTCAACTATTCGCGCAACTTGAAGAGGAAATCGGGCCAATGCTCTGTTTTCTGTCTATTCGCCCCCAATATAGGGACGCGACGTGCCCTACAACAACCCAGTAGGGTTATGATTAAAAATACTTTACCTTATAATATTACAAAACCGTCATTTAAGACAATTCCGTGTACGTAATTATTTTGCTTTCAGAAGAATTTGAAACAAATAAGTTTTAGACAGCGCGTTTCGATTTGATTCCCATATTTTTTAGTCGCAGTTAATATATTTAATCCTTTATAGCAAAAAAAATATATCTTGTGGTAAAATATTACATACAAATTAGGTTAAACTAATTTCAACCAGCCAATGAATTCACTAAAAAACGTAAATATACTTTAATTTTCATTTACGAAATACAAGAGAATTAAATTTATATGCCTTATGAAAAACTACAAAACTTTTAGGTAATACCGCGCTTGATGATAAATACCTCTGCCACGTGGCGATAACTCCGCCACAGGGAAAATGAGTTAACACCTAAGGGTGAATGTGTTTTTCTTTTAACTCAATTATACGGGAAGACTTAAACTCGATTAACTAACTTTTGTATTCCACCAATTTAGAATAATTCTAAAATATGCTGAAATGGAAAAAGCTTATTTCTACCTATTCTAAAGATATTATTCGAGTAAAAATCAACAAAAACCCCTCACTCGATTCAACCTAAACAAGAACTCCGGAATAAAGCAATTAAGGAAGAAATACCTACAATTAAAATAAATGAACTCTCTTTGATTAATCAATCGCAAAACTGAAGAAACTAGAATCAATAGGTGTTGTAATAGAAGGTAATCTAAGCTGAAAAAAGGATGACGGCAAATAAAAAATGTGTAACAGTTTAATAGCCTAATTTTTGAAAGCCTTAAAAGATAAGTCCATATTTTCAAACTTCAACCTAATAACAATTGTTCACGTTGACAGGTACAAAATAACCATAGTCGCTTTAAAAAATTATTAAAAGGGAGAATTTGCCTTGTTAACTAACGATACTTAAGAAAAAATAAACCAAATCGGTTGTATATGAAGATTTACCAATTAGGGGATCGAATACCAACACAAAATACTAAATAAAGTTTGAGATCTCTTTCAAATTAATTGATGGTTATCCCATTAATTGGATTATGCTAGCCAATAACATAATACAACCCTTCCTTTAACGACTTAAGTCCGAAAAAACCAATTAAAACATGTGAAAAATACTTTTAGCTAAAAATCAGTAGTGGTACCCCTCACACTTCGGACAGTGAAAAAAATTTTTTTTCTTACAATTTTAAAACTTCTCAAAAAACCCACTCAAAAAGGTGAAATATACTTTTAGCTAAAAACCAGTAGTGGTACCCCTCATACTTCGAACGAGAAAAATTTTTTTTAATTTCAACAATTAACAAAAGCTCAATATAAATGGCAATTCTAATTAAAAAAAACACGAAATAAAGTAATGATTAGAGAACAACCCCACGAAATACTCTGAAAATGGTATAGGAGGAAAATTCAGATATCCATACGATATACAATAGTGAAAACGGATGAACCCACAAGCATAGGAGGTTAGAGCCGAGCATGTGCATGGTGTATATTATCCCACCGTGCGGATACTTGACTCTCAAGTATTAAGAAATTCTGTTAAGAAATTACACGAGTTACTAAATGACTGAGATACGGGCGTTGTAAAGTCTGTTGCTGACTTGGTTTCGTAACGTCTGATCGGATTTTGCAACTCCCCATAGAACCTGAAGACTCCTTCTGGCAGAATTCTTTTTGGTGAAAATTAAGTCAATAATGTGGCGAAATTTTGTGTCGAAATTTTATTCAATGGCTGATCGAAACTGGGGTGATAGACCATTGAGCAAATTCAACAAAAAATCGCTCTATAAGCACTACAACTGCCTAGATGTCAAACGTCTTCGTCAAGTGGACCCTCAATCGTAAGAGGCGGTGGCCATGGGGGAGTAGAGGCGGTATTCAATCATCCCCTATCCGTTCCCGTGTGGCACTGGCTATATATGAAAAACAGCCATACAGATACGAGTCGTGACTACACAAGAAGGAAAATAACTGACAAATGGATGGACCCTCAGTTGTAGGAGGCCTTGAGCAATCGGGTGGAAGTCGTGTATACTATCCCTCTGCCTCCCGACTGGTCTTAGGCTACCTATGAGAAGCTACGACCCAACTAGGAAGTGAACGATCAATAATAAGGAGCCATAAATTACAGTTAAATTAAATGACCCTACAACATGGGGACTCGTTGGTCAGCTGTCGTGACGTGTAGTGCCCTATATCCCATTGGTCATGACTGTTTGTCCACGGAGCTCTCATGAGAAGAATAACTAATCTCTCTATAAAAACTGATCCGCAAGAATTACCCCTTATTACCCCTACCATTAGAAGAAGATGTGATAGCACAAGTGACCATACGGGAATCTGAAATGAAGATGGACAGAAGTCCGATACGTGGGGAGTGCTCTTACTCTGTATGCTTTTCCTGTTGATCATTTGGGAGAAGCGTGCGTAGTAAGGGTATTTCTTACAAAGTACAACTAGAACAGGAAGACAAACGCCAAAAGACTAATAAAATTAATTGCATGGTCCGCAAAAAATACCCTACCTGAAACCCCCACCATTAGAAGAAAATATGATAACACAAGTGACCATGCGGAAATATGCGATTAAGATGGATAGAAGTCCGATATGTTGGGAATACTCTAGCTCCGTGTTTTTAACTGTTGATTATTTCGGGGAAAGACGCGTAGCAAAGGTATTTCTTACAAAAAACAACTCGAACAAGAAAAGGAACCCAAGGATACCAGTGAAAGTTAAATACCATAAATTAGAAAGGCCAAGTAAACGGCTACATGTTACAAACAATCATCAAATTGAAAGCGCTAAGCAACGTACCGTGTAGCCAACTATGTAACTATTTTAATTATTTCATAACCATTATTATACCTTAAACTACTATAACCACTTTGAGAACATATTACTATCCAGTAAGCATTTATCTCATAATTACTGATAAATTTTATATAAGAACACATTTGCAGATACGGTGCGTGAGTAACCTTCAACCACTGGTTAAGGGAAACGCTGAAACAAGCAACCATACGGTATGTTGCTTATAATAAACCTAAAATCTAGTAGAATAAATTAAATAAAAAAATAACCATGATGAGGTACCCAAGCCATCAGCAATTAAATAATCGTAGACTAGAAAATGTAACCTCATGGAATCTTAATAAAAGACATAGTGTAGATTTCATTAATGATTCATTAAAAGAATGAAGAGTTATTGAGAATTCATTAAGAGAAGGGGAACTTATCAGAACAGTAGAAAACCTCGACTGTCCAAAACTATATTGTCTTCTGAAAACTCAAAAGACAATGTTGGAACAAAGAATAATCCTAAGATTAACGGCAAGCTTAGTGCATTATAACTTTAGTGCATGTGCAATGACAAGAACACTAGAGCACACTAGAATAAGTGCCAACCTGGCCTTTCGAATTTTAATACAACATATTCCAACAACAGTATAGCTCGTTGTCTGATTATATCGCCGACAATATTTGGTACGATCCTGACGATAACAACATAACTACAATTGAGCCCATAAAATTTCTCTCCATACTGATAGACCGAGGACACATGTTAAAAGGTGAAAGCTTCCTTAAGGCCTTATACGTCAACTGTGTAAATAACAGGTATCTAAATCCAATAAACCTTTCAACGGAATCCGCCATTTTTCAAGTTACCCCAAGAGAATATAAGGACATAAAGAAAATAACCCTGAATTTCTTCCAAGAAGACAAAAACTTTGGAAGAAAAATATTCCCTGGTGTAGACGTAATCGTGCGTGAGCAACTATGCTGTTGCCAATCAATCAATCAATCAATCAATCAATCATTGTATTAATACTAAACATGTGAATTAAAAATCACATGTGAATTTAAGTTTCTCCGTAGTAAAAATAATGAATGACCAATTGTCCTTATCTCAGCTGTGCCGGAAAGTCATTCGACAAAATATGCGAAGAAATGACATAATGGCAACACTGGAGGGCCTGCGCCTCCCAAACCGACTATTAGTGTATGTAATGTACTTAAACTCACCTTGAACTCAGGTTTCTTAGTTCAAATGTTTCGTCATGGGAAGATTATCGACTTCTCGATATGCTTACATCCCCCATTTCAAAGGCGGCACTGCCGGTTGATGCACCCATATTGAAATTAAAACCTAATATTAACGGAAGAAACTGTATATACAAATAATCTCGTTGAAATGAATAATAAAACAACCCTCTAATATTACCTGAAAGGGTTGTGTCTATGTAAATTGATTACTATTATTATGTAAAAGTGCGTTATATAAATAAACTAGTAGTGTATAAATATTTATAAAACTATGAAGTAGAGTAAATGTCACGGGATCTAAATACATTGTTAATATATTGACAAAAAAGGTAGTTTCTTGAAAATCTCAACACTTTAAACCTACACAAAACTCGTTAAAACTCGAGCGCAAACTCGTTAAACTAGAGTACGGAACTTTAGGGAATCGAATTACGTTCGAATACACAAATTGCCAGGTGCAAGGTGGCGCCGGTGAAAAAGTAGTTCAACTTCGACCTGAAGTTACCTTTTTTTTCATTCAAAGTAAATATTCATTATTGGTTAATATGGAGCTTTAGATGATCGAATTATGTCGAATGAATGAGTACCCGTTGTATGAGGAAATGCCGGCGAAAAGGTAGTTTGACCTCGACCTAGAGTGTACCATGACTATAACTGATCTTGAAAAAAGTTAACTAGACAAAAACCGATAGAAACTACCTTTCATTTCAGAACAATGGCCAAAGCAATTATCGATACAGAGTTCATTTGTATAAAGCACGCCAAAGAAAATGTCATATACTCAGCGGCAATGATCATTATGAATAAATCAGGGGAAGAAGTCTTCGCAAAAAAATGGGACGTCAAGTATGATTTAAGGAAATTTGACGTGAAATCTTATAAATTCGGTCTGAGTTTCGCAAACACACCCAAATATCGACCAGCGAGAGGTAAATTAGGAATAAAATATAACGGCAGAAAGGGCAAGTACCTCCATTTTATTCAACATGAAATTAGAAAATTACAAAAACAATATAAAATTCGGTACTGGTACGTCAAGGGACCTTGTCAGACAGATTTATTGCTTCTCGACAAGTGTAGAAAGCAAAAATTAGTTTACAAAATTGAGGGAAATTCAGACTGTGTAAAATACCAAAGAACACATGACCCTCTCAAAGAAATAAAATACTACAAACAGTATTTATACAATCCAAGGAGCGTAATTTATAAAGCAAAAAGAAAAGAAATTATATTTAAAAGGATAAAAACGTATGAATCAAAATCAAAAGTAACCAAAAAATCAAAAAAACTTTCCCAATTGAAATAATTAAGTCAACCCACCCACCTTTTACGTTAAAAGAACAATTTTTGTTTAAAATCAATTAAAATAACCATCCCCCCAGCCTAAGAATCAGCCATATGTCTACCATGGGAAATCAACAAATGCTATGACCACGAATCTTAATCTCAGGTTCACAGCACAGAAATAAACGAACAACTATTTGCAGTAGTAACGATTCCATTAATAAATCAACAATCCATATATGACTTGTATAAAATTTCTACATTTCCAGCTAATATAGGCAAAACTAATTCATTCATGACTATCACCCCCGAAGCGGAATACTTACTTTTCGATCAAGATAGGAGAAAATATGCCTTAGCAAATCCACAGGACCTTAAGGAATGTGTAGCATTCAAAAACCTAGTATGTCAACTAGCCCTGCCTATTTATAACGTAAAACCTGGATTCTGTATGTTAGATATATTTTTAAAAGAGACTCAACAAGAAGAAATTTCCAATTCATGCGAAGCGCTAGTAGGTAGTACTAAACGGGAAATATTTATTCATCTTAGAAATGACCTATGGCTATTTTCCGTTCCAAAAGAAACAGTTGGGACTATCTCTTGTTATAATAACACAGAAAGAATCGATCCAAGCTACAGATTTGAACTACTATTACAAGACGTGGGAACAATAACAATAAAACAAGGATGCCGACTGGTAACCAAAGAAGCCACGGTACAAACACCACTGATAACCACAAGCACGAATATAATAAGCCCCAAGGTGGTCAATTTCAAACCAGTCAATTTATCATATACAATTCCTAATATCGAAAACGAAGAAGTGAAAACCGCAATATGGTCAAAAATAGAGAATGTCAAGGGAACCTTACCACTAACAAAAATAAAAGAAGCCTTAGACTCTCAAATTCCCCTATTTACCAATGAAGACCAAAGATTGACGTATGTAGAAAATAGATACGGAATATTTTCAACAAATTTTTGGTGGTATATCCTCCTGACGGTAGGATTTGTATTCATGATCTCGTATTCTATAAGAATCGTATTGAACCTAAATTACGGAAGAATTTTGAGAATAACGCGTAGAAAAAGAGCAAAGTCAGATCACATCGAGCCGAGCGAGATGCAAAACCTAAACCCGGAACTCCCT
>JAQQPU010000059.1:12069-25460 GCA_029168905.1 Artemia sp. Kazakhstan ARC1039 | reverse complement strand
CAATGTAAACGCTTATCCCAAGCAACAAGTGCCAAAAGATGAAACACCATGAAGACAAACCATAAACAATTAGCCGACACAATAATTAGTTCAACGGAAGCCTAAAATTAAGTGACAACGTATATGAGTATTATAGACACGTAGAATGATGAAGTAAGTGTGAATCTTATGTATCTAACTTATAACTTAGTGAATATTCAGAAACTTTTCATAATCAGATGAAAATAAGTGTAAGTTACATTACTCCAATGTTGCAAACAGACATCAAGTTTAAAAATCATATTGTGAAACCTTTCATTTGCAATCATTTATCTTATATATATATTAGTGCTCTTGAAGTCAGTTACGTATCGTATCATTATAGTGTCAGGTGGAAGTATATTCGAATTTAGGGAAAAGCAAATATGTATCATTTTAAATGATAAAATAGTCGCAAAAGGCAGAACTCAATTAGTTAGAACCATGTAGAATCAGTTAGAACCAGTTACGTATCGTATCTTTATAGTGTCAGGTGGAAGTATAGTCAAGTTTAGAGAAAAAACAAATATGTACCATTTTAAGTGATAAGATAGTCGCAAAAGCAGAACTGAATTAGTTAGAACCACATAGAATTATTAGCATATCAGGTGAAGGAATTTTAGTATCAGGGGGAGGGAATAATAATTATTACATAATCATATAATCAAATGTGTTAGTCAATAGAAACTCTTTTACCCATTCGTCAAATAGAGTATATAGGTGGTGGACTTTAAAGTGATGTTTTAATACATGTAGTTTTATAAAACAATCGGGAACATGAAAAAATATATATATATATATCTTACCAAGGCTAAGTTAATTCAAGTAACAAATACCAAGTCAAAATTCAAAAAAAAGGGGGGAAGCGAGATCAAAATTTAAATGAGTAGAAAGAGTAGGGTAACACAACGATGAGGAAATCGTTAAGAATGGGAAGGATGATATGTAATGGAATCAATTTCCAAGACCCCGAAATTTTCCAAGTAAAAATGCCCAGAATATAAACCCAAACAATTCAAGTAACAATTAATTGTCAAATTTAAAAAGTAGCGAAACATTGTATTACAATTGTAACTATGAAAAAAATCGTTCCCACAAAAAAGGTAACAGCAATGAATATTCAGAATGACCAATTTCTAATGAAATGCAACCAACCATGTAATCTAAATCTTGAGTTTGAATTTCCAAACGATCAACAGATGGTCACTTTAGATAAGAAATAAAACTAAATATTCCGCTATAATTACAAGGTAAAAACTTTAAAAAACATTTTCTCGAGATACAAAAGTAGAAATAAATATTCCGCCGTAATTATAAGGTAAAGCTTTAAAAAATATTTTCTTGAGATACAATGTAAAACTATGTATACCGCTAATTATAAGGTAAAAACTTTATTCTGCTAAGAAAAATTCCAAAGTGAAGTTTTAAAGAGTCATAAATCGTATCAAAAGTTAGTTAAAATCGACTAGCTGATTGGTACGTTACTGTCCAATAGTAATAGAGGACAAAAGAATCAGAACCAATAGAATCGGTAAAATATACTGGTCAGTAACGCCCGAACGTAACCCCTGGCGTAATTGGAAAGAGTAGATAGCTAGAACTTAGCAATCCTTGCACCAGTCTTACAAGAATCTTTTTCTAGTTTTGGAGTCAGTCTTGTTTTAGCCTTATGAGAGTCTTACTTGAGACTCGGGCTAGTTTTATTGTAGACTCATTTTCAACCTTTTATCTTATGTGAATTAAATAGACAGTAGTACTGAACGTTACTTGTAGTACCAGTGAGCAGTTTTAACCTAGTGTCATTTACTGCAAGTGTTTTGATTTACCCGAAGCTCTGTTCCAGCTATGTGAGTAAATAAACACATCACTTTCTTATTTTATTCTCTTTATGCTAGTATTTCTCAAGATAGCTTGTCCTTGTGGCTCCACTCGCTCTCAAGGGAACCAGAATTCATTCAATCTGATTTCGACTCAGTATGGCCGTTGACGCAAGCTCCCCATTTGAACTGCTAATTTAAGCTCCCCACACACGAAGTGCCGCCCCCACTCAGGTATGCCACTCGTGAACCATCAGCTAAGAGTTTAACTGATAATTTCCCATAGAAACAATTAACTGAAAAACTCCTATACAATGAATTAACTAAAAATATAAGAACAACTCATTTTTATTGAAAACACCCCCATTAAACAACCAGGACTGATAAAAAGTAAGGTAAAACAAGGCGATTCAATGAGATGAAAGAAAAACAATTTAATCAAAAATTCATCAAAAAGTATATTGTGGCTAGGATTTTCAAAAATATGGCTGCCTAATGCAGAATCAAATGAAACAGTGGAAATATTAAAAATTAGAGCTTTGACTACATCGTCTTTATGCTGTTGAATTTGCTTTTCTAAATTCTGGTATTTTCTACCTACATAATATTTGCCACAATCACATGGTATTTGATAGATTCCTCTTTGGCGAGTAACTGGGGTTTTATCTTTACCAGAATTTAGAAAATTTATGATTTTTAAATTATTTGTGAATAATTTTCACAAAAGCTAATGTGGGGGAAAAATTTATTACATAGTTGTGTTTATTATATAGTTTCCACAACTATATAATAAACTTTTCCCCCGCGGTAGCTTTTGCCCAAAGTCTTATGGTCTACCCAAATTACACAAGCAAGGCATTCCTTTAAGGCCCATAGTAGCTTGTACGAAAGCCCCCACATTCAATATTGGGAAATGGTTATGTACAGCCTTTAAACCTTTTTTTTACTCTCAAAAATCATATAGATGGAATTTCGGTAGATTTAGTTGAAAAACTCAAAAACGTAAATATCTCAGAAAATACAATTACAAGTAGCTTTGACATTGTTTCAATGTATAAAAATATTGATGTCGCAGTATCTGAACAGTTATTAAAAAATAAAATCAAAGAAAATTATTACTTAATAGAAGTTCAGCAGCAGGAATAGATTGTGACGCCTTTTTTTTTTTTTTTTAGGCGCCAGGTACTTCAAAATATCTGATATGCCGCTATTCATTTAGCTCTTTCAATGGCCTTGAGGTTTTAAATGTCTATTGAACCTTCTTTTGAAGGTGTCAACAGAGGGATTTGCTGGGACAATATCCCCAGGAAGATCGTTCCAGATAGAAGTGCAACACCGGATGAAGCTGTTCCTCAAGTACTCGGTTTTCGGTGTATCCTCCTTTAGATAATTGGACCGAGCTGTGTGCCTTCGTGTCTGCCTTGTTGGCTGGACAAAGGGGGACACAATTCGAGAGAGCTCGTCTGAGGGAGGCGAATTCATGTACTTGTAGAAAACAGCCATCGACGCCACATCAAACCTTTCATTTAGAGGCTGGAGAGATTCTTGTGTAGACACGCAGCCCGCCCTATTTGCCCTATTCTGGATCTTCTGAAGTGGTGCCAACAGCGTTTTCGGAGCACCAGCAAATAGCGGGCATCCATATTCAGCTATAGGTCTGATGCAAGACTTGTAAAGTGGGATGATCGAGCTTGATGGAAGAAGGTTTTTGCAGCGAAGAGTAACTCCCAGCTTTCTTGCGCAGGAGGTTCTCACCCGATCAAGGTGGTTGTTCCAAGAGAGATCGGTGGAGAAATGAATCCCCAGTAGACGAAGCTCGTCAACTCGCTTTATAGCTTCATTTTTGAAGATGAAACTGGGGTGTTCACGTGGCACCTTTGATCGGGTAATTAGAAGCTCCTTTGTTTTCGATGCATTGAAGTTGATCATCCATGCATCAGACCACTTTTCAATTTTCAAAAGATCCATCTGTAGGGAAAGGGAGGCTTGTGTTGGGTCTTCGTGTTTAGGGAAGGCTGAGTGTGTTATGGTATCGTCGGCAAAGGGATGCAGAGGGTTTGCAAGGTTGTCTCCCATGTTGTTTATTTAGATAAGGAAGAGCGTAGGTCCCAAGACACTGCCCTGGGGTACCCCTGCTTTCACTGGATATTCGCGGGAAATAAACCCGTCAAGAACAACCCGCAGTGAACGATCGGAAAGAAAGCTCTCAATCACTTTTTTCAGACATCCACGAACACCATACACATAGAGTTTCTTTAGCAGGCCACGGTGCCATACTCTGTTAAAAGCTTTCGCAATGTCGAAGGATAGTAGCCTGATGTCGTATCCCATTGCCAGTAGTTCTATCCACTCCTGATACTGGGCCACTAGGTAGTCTAATGTTGAGTGTTTCCGACGGAATCCATATTGGCGATTGCCTAGAAGGTCATTTGATTTCAGGTACTGATGAAGTGTTTTATTGGAGACGCTCTCGTAGACTTTGCCAACACAGGAGAGAAGGCTAATAGGCCTGTAGGAGCCAACGCTCGTTGGATCGCCTTCTGGCTTTAGAGTAGGTATAACATGGGCGGACTTCCATGTTCGTGGGAAGGTTCCGGAGCAAAAGCACAGCCAGAAAAGCAATGGCAAGGGTCCAGCTAGTTCGGCACTGCAGGACTTGAGGACAACATTTGGTATGTTGTCAGGACCCGTGGCTTTGGTCATATTCAGATGTTGCGGAATGCAAAGGATCTTGGGAGCAGAAAAATTCACACGTTCCATGACAGTGTCGGTTCGGTCGGAGAATTTTGGCACTTCTCTACCGTCATCATCTAGATTCAAGAATTCGGCAAAAGCCTTAGCAAGAGCTTCAGCCTTTGCCCGTGGATCTTGTATCACTGTCCTGTTACTCTGGAGAGAAGAAATTTCGGTCCCCTTGGACAACGGTAAAGCCTCCTTGACAATTTTCCACCAACTCTTTGCCGAAGCAAGCTGAAGCTTGGTGGCGAATTTCTCTTTATACTGAACCAGGGACTAACGAATCGCTCGAACTGCATCTTTGCGCGCATTTATGAATGCAATTCTGTCCTTTCCGCTCTTCGAAAGTAGCCATCACTTGTGTGCCTTTTGCTTTGCTCGGACTGTCTTCTTACACTTTGTCTTCTTCTCTGGGTGTTGAACCAAGGTTTTTCCTTACTGGACACCTGGATCCGCTTTGAAGGGATATGCTTTTCAACAGAGTCAACTATGACCTGCTGGTACTTATCTGCAGCTTTCTCTGGGCTTTCCAGGAGGAAGGCTCTCCACTGCTGAGAAAAAAGAGTGTTTCTCAAACCGTCCCAATCACCTCTTTTGTATAGCCAGATTGTTCGTTCATGCTTTACTGGAGGCGGAATACGTAGGTTTCCACGAGCAACGACGGCAACGTGGTCACTGGTGAAAGCATGAGCGTCTACCTTAAAGGAGTCAGGGTGATCTGTAAGGAATAGGTCAAGACGAGATGATCCGTTTGGGCCGTGATAGGTGTCGAAATCGACAAGTTGTTCCAGCCCGTAAGAGAGAGATAGATTATACAAGTCCGACCCTTCCCTACCAGTATTTTTGCTGTGAAGCCACACGCTATGATGAACGTTGAAGTCTCCATGAAGGATAATGGCAGACTTAGCGTACTTGCCCCGAATACATTCAAGGGAGGTTTCAAGGTAGCTGGTAATCTGGTAAGTTGGAGGGTTATACACGGTACTGACAATCACGGCTTTATTTGGGAGGGTCACCCTGACCCACAGAGCTTCTTCACTGCTGAATCTGGTCTGTTCAGGCATGAATAAGGTATATGGCTCTGTAGATAAACAGCGTCACCTCCTCCTCCGTATTTAGTGCCGTCAGTACGCTCTCGATCCCGCCTGAGGAGCGTGTATCCCTTTATGGCAACCTCACTGCTCTGAATTTCTTGGCTTAGATTGGTGTCAGTGATGCACATGATAGATGGCTTGACCGACTTCCCTAAATGTAGGAACTGGTCAAACTTAGATCTGAGACCTCGTACATTGCAGTGGGCTACCGTAAACAGGTCCGTTTGGATGGTCGGTGGACGTGCTACAGGTCGTCGTCGAAATGGCTGTTTGGTCCGAGGCTTTTTGTTGTTAATCATAACCAGGTAAAAGAAGCTTTGCCGGGTGGTTAGCCCAACAAAGCCCATAAATCAATTGCCATGCATCATTAGACGGGGAACGGTGCCACCTGCCATGCACCTCATTACCGCATCTTCAACAAGGAGGTGGTACCCCATAATGGGATAAGATTTGGAACAAGTACCTCCCACCATGTCCAAGACCTTGGTTAAAGTCTGTAACAAGTACTCAATGTATTTCCAATTCCGTAATTTTTTTTACCAGCAAATTAATGGCTTAGCGATGGGCGCGCCCCTCTCCGGGTTACTGGCGAATATTTATGCGAAAGAAATTGAAAATTGCGCATTAGATTCGTATTTTTTGAAACATATCTTTTGGGGACGCTACATGGATGACGTAATTTCACTCTGGAACTATGGGGAAATTGAGCTTAAAAGTTTTTTAGATCACCTTAATACATACGATATAAATTTACAGTTTATATTAGAAATCGAAATCGCAGATAAAATCCCATTCCTAGATGTGTTAGTTATTTGTAGCTTCGATAAACTCAATTTTACTATTTATAGAAAAACAACACAAAATAATAGGTATTTTGATTTTAAATCAAACCACCACCCACTAGTTAAAAGAGCAGTCGTAATATCCCTCGTCGATCGTGCCCTAAACATTTGTTCTGATTCCCACATTACACCAGAATTAAACTTTATCAAGGACATACTTTTTGGAAATGGGTGTCCTTATTTTATTCATTAGTGCAATTAACTGTAGACTGAAAAGACATTTCCGCAAAATTAATACCAGCCTGAAGTAATAGCCCATCGCCCATCGCCCTGGCCATTGCCCTATGTTTAGTGTTGCCAAATTTTGAAGAAAACATCCCTCGCCGATCGCCCAATCTTTCAAATTGATTACAGTGTTGCCAAATTTTGTCTCTTTTAACCTAAAGTACTATTAAAAATACTTTAACACAATTGACTCACAGCAGAGGAGATTCTAAGGGGTCAGACACTACTTTTTGGGACTAAACCTTATCTGCTTGACTAGTAACTCATTTTAAAGCCCATTTTTCGCTGATTCATAATATATACGTCTTACCGCGTTTAAAAGTCTTGAATTCAACTTAGTTCCCAAATAAAGTTTTTTCTTATGAAATTCAAAATCCTTGTCTTACAAAAAAGCGGGCGATGGCGTGGCTTTGCCTTGCTTTCGCTTATTATGTCATATACAGTGTTTTTATGAAACGAAAAAAAATTTACCGTAACATTACCATAAAATTCAATATTTCCTTAATTGCTTCAACTCTTTGTGACTTTTTCATTTAACCAGGGCGATTTTCTTATCGCCCTAGTCTTAAAATTCCAGCCATAAGGTCAAAGAATGAGAAAAAGGTTCCTATTCTTCTCAAAACGTGAAGTGCTATCATCAGACAGATGAGACGTTTCAAATGAGCTGTCACTCGCCACAAATCGGAGCACAATCACAATTGATTCACAGCAGAGGAGACTCTAAGGGGTCAGACACTACTTTTTGGGACTAAACCTTACCTGCTTGACTAGTAACTCATTTTAAAGCACATTTTTCGGTGATTCATAATATACACGTCTTACTGCGTTTAAAAGTCTTGAATTCAATTTAGTTCTCAGATAAAGTTTTTTTTATGAAATTCAAAATCCTTGTCTTACAAAAAAGTGGGCGATGGCGTTGCTTTGCCTTGCTTTGGCTTATTATGTCCTATACAGTATTTTTATGAAATGAAAAACAATTTACAATAAAATTACCATAAAATTCAATATTTCCTTTATTGCTACAACTCTTTGTGACTTTTTCATTTAGCCAGGGCGATTTTCTTATCGCCCTAGTCTTAAAATTCCAGCCATAAGGTCAAAGAATGAGAAAAAGGTAACTATTCTTCACAAAACATGGAGTGCTATCATCAGCCAGATGAGACGTTTCAAATGAGCTGTCACTCGCTACAAATCAGAGCACAATCACAATTGACTCAAAACAGAGGAGATTCTAAGGGGTCAGACACTACTTTTTGGGACTAAACCTTATCTGCTTGACTAGTAGCTCATTTTAAAGCCCATTTTTTGCTGATTTATAATATATACGTCTTACCGCGTTTAAAAGTCTTGAATTCAATTTAGTTCCCAAATAAAGTTTTTTTTATGAAATTCAAAATCCTTGTCTTACAAAAAAGCGGGCGATGGCTTTGCTTTGCCTTGCTTTGGCTTATAATGTCCTATACAGTGTTCTTATGAAATGAAAAACAATTTACCATAACAATACCATAAAATCCAATATTTCCTTCATTGCTACAACTCTTTGGCACTCGCCATAAGTCGGAACACAACCACAATTAGCTCTTGATTATTGGACTTCTCAACAATGCTCAATTAAAAGTTTGACTGGTTATGCTCTATATACCGTTTTAATTTAGCAAAGAATTATAGATGTCTTAAATAAAAATCATTTTTTGAAGTGAAAGTTGGGAACAAAATTAAACCTTAAAATAGTGAGGATGGGGTCTACCCCCTCCCCAACTCTCGCTCTTTACGCTAAAGTCTTCAAGATTTATAAAACTACTTGGCATTCAAAATCAACGACCCTTTCTTCAGGTTGAAATAACAATCATTTTTTGAGAGAGTCGTTGCGTAATTATGACTCTAGCCCTTTTCTCTTAGACGTATACAAAAAAAAGAAGTAAGATCGCATCAAAAAACGCATAAAAAATTTGTTTATATCCATTTTTGTTACGTTTTTACGAGTCAGACAAACAGTTGGGGGGGGGGGGGGGCAAACCCCCCTGCCCCCCCCCCCCTCTGGGTACAGCCTTGATATCCAGCAAAGAAGACCAACTCAAATAAATCATCGCCCCGTAAATTTATCATATAATTCAATTTGTTCTCCATTGTTAAATGTCTTTCTGATTTTCTAATTTAACAATTTATTTTGCCTTATATTCCCTAGTTCACTATGGAGCGAATACAATTTGTTCTTAAAGGAATCGTTTATTATGAAAAAAATGTAGAAAAATGAAAAAACTTCGTCATGATTTATTCACAAAACATAAATGGCTTAAGTTCAATTATCAGCCTTCATGAAGCTTGAACAATAACAAAGCATTCGTCTTCATTTGTTTCCTCAACTTTGGCTTTGAATATGTTGGGCTTAGATGAATTCTCTTTGCTCCTCATTATTTGCTTGTTTCAGTGGATATTTATGAATTCCTTAACAGAGGATTTTCAATGGCCTTATGCAGCAAAAGATGCCTGAAAGAAGGAAAATAAAGGAAGTAAAAATTCGTCAAAAAAAAAAAGATTTGTTGGCATGAAAGTAAGGAAAATGATTATACATAAAATAAGTCAGATTAACCTGAAATATGATTACTGTCACCCTTTCACTAGAATGCTAGGCTTTTGCACATACCTCTACTTCAGCCGACATTAAGTTGTATTGAAAATTAATACTTACTTGTGTTTTATGCTTTTTTAGCATTTAATTTTAAGTCTGATTATGAAAAACTGTGATTTTATGGAATTATTTGACTAGTTTCTGCAGAAGTGTGTAAGCCTTCCACGTTGTTTCAAGCATAATCATTTCTAGTATTGGTAGTACCCGGGGAAAGATAATTTCAGTGTCCCCTCCCAACTCAATTATAATAAAAAAAACCGAATGATGGTACTACTGTCATTTTAGTTTTTCACTTTTCCCGCGTCGCATCTTTTTTTTATTATATACTCTTACAGATTTAACTGCAGAGAGTGGCTACGGCACCTCCTCCGCTCAATGACGTTATAATTTAGAAATTCTAAACTTAAGGTCGCTTAAACTATCTTCCATTATTCACTTTTGGTCTTCATTAATAAACGAAAAAATTTCTGAAAGTCATCAATAAAGCAAATGAAGTTAAGTAAACAGAAACAGAGAACATTATTAAACAGAGCTGTCGATTGAGTTTTCTGCATGACCAACAACTTGATACATGGTGTTGAAGGAATTTTCCCCGAATTGCTACTTTTGCCTGATTTTTTTGGCTAAACTAAGATAAAAGTAAAATAAAAAATTACATTAACAAAGCGAAGACAGATGAGGAAAATTGGAACAACTCTAAACATTATAATAGACAATGAATGTTCTCTTGTTTCAAATTGTTTTTCATGTTTTTCAGCTGTGTAATAACTAGCAATTTTATTTTCTTTCAGGATGATAAAATCCGCCATTAATTTTCAAGTTAATCAACTTGTTTTGACGAAGCTTATATTAAAAAAAAACACATAAACGAGGAATATAAAACACAAAATGACACAAAAATGAAAATATACCAGTTTCTAACACAGACTTGTAGATACAAATTTTTATTTGACTAGCTTATTTTTAAGTGTAACGACAAATACAATAATTGGTATTTAATTTTGTGGGTATCACAAAACTAAAGCGAGTAGTGTCTGACCCCTTAGAATAGGAACCTAATTGATACTACCTACATCTGAGAAGCATAATACGTTTTCTCAGTATTTTACTGCAAACAGAGAGAGGGAAAGGACACCTCCATAAAAGCATGCAAAATGTTCTAGGGCTGCCAGCAGCAGAACTGGACAAAATTCAAAAAGCTGAAGACACTTAATTAGCAAAACTTGTGTTTTGACAGTTTTGCTTTGAGTAAAAACTATTTTCACATGTAAAATTTGCATAACAGTATCAAATGTAAATTGTTATAGCTTGCTGTTAGAAATATCAATGATTATTAGAACTACCGTTAACATTGTACACTAATTCAGTGGCAAGTCATATGCTAGCCATAAATATCATACTCCACAATACATGTAGCATTTTATCAAAATACTATATCATATTAGTCTAGTACTGCTTGTGGAGTATAGTATTCAAAATCTAAATTATGCTGCGTACAACTTACTTCTGTTAGTCTATGGATGGAGTCGTACACTCCACCCATACTATTGCCCACATAACATTTTTATATGGGCTATGAAAATAATGCATACTCAACTGCATGCTTGATGCTCATTGATCGCTATTAATTTAAAAAAGTTTTTCCACAAAATAAGTTTTTAAAAGAAAAGTAAAGAACTCCATTAACCAAAAACGAGCAAAAATAAAATAAAACAATTTACCAAGCGTGAAACTACCACAAATCAGTATCGATAAATAAATGAAACCCAAAACGAACAGAAATTACAATAAATAACCGAGTCAAACTCAAAACGACCAGAAATTAACATAAGTTGGGCGCAAAACGCCTATGCCCTCCCAAGGCTAGAACAAAATTTGCACTTTACTGAAAAAAAACAAATGAATGTACATTGTCAGTTTAATATATATTTACTGATATTTAGTAATCAAAATGTTAAAATTATTTGATTTATTAAAGTTATAAAAGTAAAAACATTTATATTTTTTTTCAGTAAAATGAAATTTTGTTCTAGCCTTGGAAAGGCATAGGCGTTTTGCGCCCAACTTATGTTAATTTCTGCTCATTTTGTGTTTGATTCGGTTATTTATTGTAATTTCTGTTCGTTTGGGGTTTCATTTATTTATCGATGCTGATTTGTGGTAGTTTCACGCTTGGTAGACTGTTTGGCTTTATTTTTGCTCATTTTTTGTTTAGTGGAGTCATTTACTTTTCTTTGGAAAACTTATTTTGTGGAAAAAGTTTTTTAAATTAATTTCTGTTCGTTTTATATTGACATAGTCTTTTCAGGGAAAAAGAAAATAATACTTTAAATCTATTCGTTTTTTAAGACTTTATAGTTTGGCCTGCTATTTGTATGCTGGAGAAAAATTTTCAGCAGTTTTAATAAAATACACCTTTTTAAAGATCCGGACACAAATAGTATTGTTTAATTTAGTTTCATGCCTCCTCTAGTTGACCTAACATGGAAAACTTGATACCATTCGCAATCTGTTTACTTTCTTTGATAGTTTGAATACCCTTACGCTATTTTGATTTGGCTAAATTTTAAATAGAAGAAATGGGAGGGTTGGCATCGGAGGATGGGCGTGGGAGGGTGGGAGTGGAAGGAGTGGGGGATTAGTTGCCCTCAAATCACTTTTGACTATTAAAAAGGGCATCAGCCCTTTCTATTTTCAATCGAATGAGCCCTTTTCGAAGTTTCTACGACAAGACCTTCTATAAAAACCTTACATACCCTAAGGGAATAACTTAAAACCCTTGCCCTGGAGGTTGTGGGGGACTGTACTCCTCAAAAACATATTCTCTATCGGGAAATCAACTACGCTGAACAAAATGGCGATCTCGAAATTTTGATTAGATGTGTTTGGGGGAATGATGGGCATTGGGGGGGGGGCTAGTCCTCCAATCAGTTTCGACTATTAAAAAGGGTACTATCCCTTTGAATTTCTAATCGAATGAGCCCTTTTGAAGTTTCTACGACAACGCTTTCAATAAAAACTTTATATACCCCAGGGCATAACTTACAACCCTTGCACTGAGGGCTCTGAAGGGGTTATCATCATAAAAGAAAAAATTTCCAGAACTTTCAACTACGTTGAACAAAATGGATATCTCAAAATTTTAATTCGATGTGTATGGGAAAACGGTTGGCGTGAGAGGGGCGTTAGTTGCTATCCAATCACTTTCAAGTATTAAAAAAGTCACTAGCCCTTTCAATTTCCAATTGAATGAGCCCTTTTGAAGTTTCTACGACAAAACTTTAGATAAAAACTTTATATGTCCCCAGGGAATAACTTACAACCCTTGCCCTGAGGGCTGTGGGGGGTGGGGTTGTTATCCTTAAAGACCTAATTTCCAAAACTTTCAACTACGTTGAATAAAATGGCTATCTAAATATTTTGATTGGCTGTGTTAGGGGAAAAGGTGGGCTTGAGAGGGGGGTTAGTAGCCCTCAAATCACTTTCGACTATTAATAAGGGTACTAGTCCTTAGAATTTCAAATTGAATGAGTCCTTTTTCAAGTTTCTACGACAAAGATTTCAATAAAAACCTTATATGACCCCAGGGCATAACTTATGATCCTTGCCCTGAGGGTTGTGGGGGAATGTCCTCCTCAAAAATATGTTTTCTATCTGGAAAATAACAACCCTGAACAAAATGGCTATCTCAAAATTTTTATTGGATGTGTTTGGGGGAATGATGGATGTTGGGGGGGGGGTATTTGCCCTCCAATCACTTTCGACTATTAAAAAGGAACTAGCCCTTTGACTTTTCAGTCGAATGGGCTTTTATTGAAGTTTCTTCGACAACACCTTCTTTAAAAACCTTATATACCCCCAGGGCCTAACTTAAAACCCTTGCCCTGAGGGATGTAGGGGAGTGTCCTCCTCAAAAACATATTTTCTATCAGGAAATCAACTAGGCTGAACAAAATGTCCATCTCAAAATTTTTATTGGATGTGTTTGGGGGAATGAAGGGGGTGGGGGGGGGGCTAGTTGCCCTCCAAT
>JAQQPU010000059.1:0-11969 GCA_029168905.1 Artemia sp. Kazakhstan ARC1039 | reverse complement strand
GGGGGGGGGGGCTAGTTGCCCTCCAATCACTTTTGACTATTAAAAAGGGTACTAGCCCTTTGAATTTCCAATCGAATGAGCCTGTTTTGAAGTTTCTACGACAACGCCTTCTATAAAAACCTTATATGCCCCCGGGCCATAGCTTAAAACCCTTGCCCTGAGGGTTGTGAGGGAGTGTCCTCCTCAAAAACATATTTTCTGTCTGGAAAACAACTACGCTGAACAAAATGGCTATATCAAAATTTTGATTGGATGTGTTTGGGGGAGTTATGGGCTTAGGGGGGGGGGGCTAGTTGCCGTCCAATCACTTTCGACTATTAAAAAGGGCATTAGCCCTTTGAATTTGCAATCGAATGAGTCTGGTTTGAAGTTTCTACGACAACACCTTCTATAAAAAACCTTATATGCCCCAAGGGCATAACTTAAAACCCTTGCCCTGAGGGTTGTGGGGGAGTGTCCTCTTAAAAAACATATTTTCTATCTGGAAATCGTCTACGCTGAACGAAATGGCTATTTCAAAATTTTGATTGGATGTATTTGGGGGAATGATGGGCATGGAGGGGGGCTAGATGCCCTACAATCACTTTCGACTATTAAAAAGGCTACTAGCCCTTTGAATTTCCAATCGAATGAGCCTGTTTTGAAGTTTCTACGACAACGCCCTCTATAAAAACCTTATATGCCCCCAAGGTATAACTTAAAACCCTCGCCCTGAGGATTGTGGGGGAGTGTCCTCTTCAAAAACATATTTTCTATCTGGAAATCAACTATGCTGAAGAAAATGGCTGTCGCAAAACTTTGATTGGATGTATTTGGGGGAATGATTGGCGTGGGGGGGGGATAGTTGCCCTCCAATCACTTTCGACTATTAAAAAGGGCTCTAGCCACTCCAATTTCCAATCGAATGAGCCCTTTTCGAAGTTTCTACGACAACTCCTTCGATACGAAGTGCCCGGGTATAAAGAACCGAAAAACAGCACATTGTGCCCACATTGTTCTTTACTTAGGCAGCGCTAGCGCGCTGCCTATGATAACTATAAAAAGCACCACTTGATTTTCTGGGAGAACAATATTGATCGACAGCTTGGTAGTCACATAGATTCTGAAGCTTAAATGTTAATTTTGCTCTAATCTAATCATTCTAACAATAAATTTTCTAACTGCTTGATGATGAAAATCCCAATTGACCTTATTTGCAGTCAAATGAGTTTAGAATGGAAGATAAACAGGTATCTGGGTTTGCTATTCAGATTAATGACCAAGCTATGACAAAAAATCGGCCTTTTTCTTGCAGGAAATGTTCATCTTAGACTGTAATCGTTTTTCTTTAATAAAAGCTTCAAAAAATTTCCTCCAAAATAAGTGAGCCTTAGAACGAATTCGTCGTCTAGTAGATGTTTTATACATTCAGTATTTCTTTCCAACTAAATTGTAACTTTATACGATTTCACTAATCATGTCAGTACTTCTCTCCCAGATAACCAGCCAACTTCTGTATGCACAAAAAGAGATGTATCGCGGCTACTCATTTCTTCACACAGTTTGTAAAAAAGGGGGGCCTCTAAGGGTTTTGATTTAATAACGTACAATAGGAACGGCTGTATCAAGTACTGTTTTACAGAATTGATTGACATTACTAATCTGCAGTAATGTCGATGCATATTTGGCAAGAATAGTTACAAATTTTTCTTCAGGTAGAAATAAAAAAAAACAACTAAGTATAAATCAGCCAACCTACCCCCCCCCCCCCCCCCCCATGGCTAGTTGGTCTCCAATCACTTTCGACTTATAAAAAAGAGCCGGAAATCTCAGTCTCTAATCGAATGAGTATCCTCCGAAGTTCCTACGACCACGAGGAAAAGATGGGGATGAGAAAAAGGCAGTGTCAATCCTATATTGAATAAATTCTGCTCATTTTCGAGTAGAATGGTGTTCTTTACTTTCATAATAACAGCCTAGACCAGAAATATTCCCGGAAATCAATAGGGACTAAGTATCAATTTCATATTTTGATACGTTTTTAATAGAGCTGATATTCTGGAATTTGACCGTTTTGGGAGCTCCCTGTAGTGCAAACCACTTTAAATGACAGGCTTGCCCTAAAAAGTCCTCTTGCCTTATCGATAAAGATTGGGGATACCATTGTAATGCTGTCATGTATTTTTTGTGCTGTTTAAATGATTTTGAGTATGGCATCCTTCACTTGAATTTTTTTTTTATTTAGGTTCTATCTAAGGCACAGTCAGCCGAGGGGTGCACGTCCTTCCTATGACCCACCAAACTATTGCCATGCCCTTTGGACGGGGCCTGTGCCCCACGTTGGCAATTACGGGTCTTAGCATTAGTTTCTGAAGCCCAGTGGCCGTTTTATTTTTTATGGGAACTGTTTACTGTTGTACCCAAGAAAACCTGCCCCTTTTCAATGAAAATAGCATGAATTTTTTTTTTAAATTAAGAGAACGCAGATTAAAAAAAAAAAAATCCACAGAAAATGCCTGTTCCCCAGTTGAAACTACTTTTGTCCGGTTGGTAAAGACGTTACAAAAATGCATGTAAACTAGTTTTCGATGCGTCTTTTACAGCTTTTGTTTAGCCCCACGACCGTATTTTCTGGATATGATCCCGGGGAGGGGACAAAAAAGTATTTTTTTGAAATCCGCTGAGAGGAAATTTGTTGGGTTTAAATTTCTTTAACAAAACACGAAAAAAAACCCTTTTTCAAATATATTACCACAAAAGATTGCTTTTAATCTAAGATGGAATTTAGGAAAAAGATCTTGTATGAAAGACATTCCCCCTCCCCAATTGAAGCCACTTGTACTTTATACCAGTGTATATGCTACTTTCTAATAAAAAATACCACACATGAACAATGGCCAAATCTGATAACTTAAACGCCTAGCCGCAAGCTGTGGGGTTTATTTTATGAAATAATACAATACCTTATTCAGTGTCAGATTCTGGTATTTGGACCAATGAAGACAATCCATCCATTGGTAGACCTGTTAAGGTGCTAAAATGACCTTCTAGTTTTCTTTATAAACAAATTGTTGGTTTTTGAAATTTAACGTCTTGCAACAGTTGGCTAATTAGTGTTACAAATCGATTTTACTTTACTTATTTTACTTTAGCTTTTTTTATTTATAAACTGCTTTATTAACTTTTTTCTATTTTTCTAAGACTATTCTTTTGGTAGTCTAAAATTTATAACTGTAAATTCTATTTTGCAAGATTTTATCTTTCTTGTAATAAAAATCGAGCCACGATGGGACTTCTCCATTTTTATTGATATCAAATGGAGAAGTCAAAATGTCCTCAAAATGCTCCTTTCACCAAAGAAGCATTTTGAGGACAATCTCAACGAATTTATTAAGAATGAGACAATTGCCGACGATGAAAAATTAATTTTGCTTCAAAATACGCTTCGACGAGTGGACAGTCATAAACCCTACCGTGAGAGACCACCCAGTGTAAACGTTATTGATCACAAAGAGGAAATTTCAATATCACTACCATCACCCAAAGAAGAAGATTCATCATTGTCTAGAGTTTTGACAAGTGTTGCAGATCTAATGCCTCAATCCTATCGTGAGCAATGTAATAGACACTTGACTCATCTCGCCGAAAGTGAAAACATTCAAATTGAAGGTACGGGGAATCAAGTTATAATCCACGGCAAGACCTTCAATCAACTTGATTTGACATCAGATTTGATAGTAAATCGTAAAAGAACTGTATCATTTAATATTCATTTATATAAATTTTCAAACTCATCAAACTTTCCGAAAAGTCTTATTGGCAATAAGCATATTCTAAACTGATTAACGGAATGAAGTCAAATATCAAAAAAATGATTTAAAATCTTTTTTGGAAAACCCTAGCACACCAAGTGGCAATGATGATTTGATGACGAGAGAGGAGGGAACTCAAACGAAGGCGTTTTAATATCACTGCATCAACCTCACCCGTTAGTATGCAAAAGGGCAGTGGACACTTCACTACGTGTATACGTTCAAAATGGTTGTAGTTTTGAAACATGTTTATGAGAATATTGGTGAAATGGGAAGTTTAAGATCACCCTCCACCCTTGCTAAAGTCACTGGACCTGAAAAGAAGCTAGCGACAGAGTATTTACAGAATGAATCAAGTTACACCCTGCATCGTAATCATAGAGTTCGCGGTAGTCAGTATAAAAGAAACTAAAGCCATTTTCCCATTGAAAATATTACAAGCAGATTTTTCGACTCTAGACGAAATTCAACGGAGTCACAATGGGTCATACAAGTAGATTATGCTTGCAATCAGTGTTTTTAGTTGCTATGCATATCCCATTCTATTGCGGCCAAAAAGAGGTGTTGAAGTTGCTAAAGCTCTTGAATATATCCTTGAACAAGGAAGCTATAGAAAGATTCAAACGGATTGAGGTAGTGAATTTGTTAATCCCTATGAAAAGAAGATTTTATTGAAATACAATATAACGCTCTATCACAGTCATAGTCCAATAAAGGCAGCATTGGCTGAACGACTGATAAGAACTATTCGACTTTTCATTTGAAGGTATTGCACGTTGAACAATACTGCTACTTTTATTCATGACATCATGTTGATTTATAATCGACGTCCTCATCGATTCCTTTACAACTCTAGCCCTCAGGAAGTTATTCGAGGAGATAGCAATGCACTTGGCATTTTTATTAAACAATATACCAATGAAGGGAGGGAAGTGAAAAAAGTAGAAATTCAATGTCGGTGATACTGTTCGAATCAATCGAACTACTAATGTTTTGAAAAGGAAAACTACTTATGGTCTACTGAACTTTTTAAAGTGTCTAGAGTCTTAGACACTAAACCCATAACGTATCGTATACATGACATGAAAGATGATGAGCTTGGTTGTGGTTATTATGATTATGAATTACAAAAAGTTAAAAACAATGGAATGTATAATACCGAAAAGATATTAGAGCCTTACTGATAGGGGCAAGAGACAGTTGCTTGCTCGTTGGCTAGGAAACAACTCTATTTTTATTCTTGGATATTTGCTAAAGACGTACACAATATCCAGTAATCTCTATGTGACATTCATGTCTAGTGTCTCTGATCTTATCTACAATGATTTGAATAAAACGAGCGATTTTTTGGGACAAAACTCTACCCCCATCAAATTCAACGAAGGAAAGTATGAAGTTGCACTTGTCGATTGTATTCTCAAAAATTGTCGATTGTATACATATGATATCCTGAGAAAAGACCGTACATATGAGATAAAAATTAGACCAGATGATTGGTCACTCCTTGTTGACTATGAATGAACAGAAGCACTTAAGTCTAGTGAATATTCCTATGTCACACTAAAATGCAAAGAATTAGATAGTATGACCGATTTGTGTCGTGCAATCAATAGAAGAATCTCTGCTCGTAGGAATGGTGCATTCCAGTTTAATTATTCAATGGAACAAGGCAAGATTTACATTAGCTCACCCATTGACAATGAAATGATTCATCTCAAAGATAACTTGAGAGATGTTCTTGGTTATAAATAGAAAATAATCAATAGTAAAAATGCTGGAACTGTCAATGGGATTGATCGTGTTATTTTTTTAGACTATTCACCCGGTTTCTCCCCGGACAGTTGTATATTTCTTTATGCATCCTTTGTACAGACATCAAGAGTTGGCAATAGCAATGTCCCCCTCCTACGTGCTCTTGAATAAAAACCAACCACGAACACGTTCATCCATAAAATATAAATCATATTCAGTATGTCCCTGTAAACATCTCAAACATCTTCATGTACAAAAGGTTTGGCTGTGATTAGATGTCATTTTTGACCCATTCAAAAACGAGATGTCTAATAGAAAAAATTGGTTTGTCCTGATATTGATTGCTATGTTACCTCTCTTAGACCACTAGAATTGAGTCAAGAAATGGGCTATTCCAATGGTTTTCCGTCAATATAAGGCTATGGTCTTGGCAGTTGGTTTACTATGTTTTTTCGCTCTCCATTACCCCCTGCTAAAAATTACATTGCTCCGGTTCCAATGGGTTTTGCATCCTCTACACGACAAGATTGGGGAAGGGGGCTGGAAACATTTTTAAAGAAAGTGTCTCCCAACATCTCAGGTCCAGCACAAAATCCCTTGACAAGCGATTGAAATCACGACAAAGTGAAAAAGATTTAATAAGGTCGAGAAACACATCATCAATCATCAGTATCTACTCAGGTCAGAATAGAATGACATCACTATTGTCAAAGAAAAAAAGAAGCTAAGAAAAAATCTGTTACATCAAAAAAAGATATCTTTTTCCTAGAAAGAAATGACGTATGTACCCCATAAGGAACCTTTCAATCTTTTTTAAATCTTTTCAAAACTTTTTGCAGAAAATCTTTTTACATCTTTTCAATGCAGAAAGTGTAGATGTCAATGTAAAACATGGTTACTATGAACAATTTTGTCCACACAACCCCTCTCTGAACATATACATATTCAGATTTATTCCAATGAAGATTACTTCATAGATTTATCACCCACACTTATTGATTTAAAAGTTGTGGTGAAGAAAATGTCTGACAATCAAACTCCCACCGCTACCGATAGATTATCCTATGAAAATTGCGTACTATACAATTTGTTTAGATAAATAAGTGTCTTCATGCATGGAACATTGGTGAACAGTAGCAAAAATCTATCTAACTATGTAAGCTACATACTATTGAAAGGTCTGGCGATGGGCTGATCACATATTGAATGTTGAGACCGATGGTGAACTCACTTGGGTGGTGAGCAAGGAGTATCATTTAGTTGGTAAATTTAATTATGAAATATTTAATATACCTCAATGGAAGCCTCCCAATGTTAAGATTAACTTAAGTTACAACTCGCTCCATCCAATTTCATTTTGAGAAAAACACTTGATCCAGCATCCGATGCAATGTCAATCTCACCTCAGCAATACTTCATGTACGAAAACAACAGGTTATGAGTTCTGTCGCTTTGGCAATTGCAAAATTAAGAACATCTGGAAATAATATTAAACTGCTCGTTCCTCACACAATCACCGATCAACGACATATTACCACGGATTCAAGTGCCTACACCGACTCTTCATTTATCAATGGTGAAATTCCTTCAAAACTTGCTTTGGCATTTTTAAAAAATGTCAGTGCCATAGGAACATGGACAAGTTCTTTACACGAATTTGAAATAACTGGACTTTCCTTTCTTGTGTGTAAAGTAAATGGAATTCCTCTCAACAATTTGTCCTTTCATAAATCCTATAGAACCCTATATGAAATGACAATGCAATCCCGGGATCGTGATTCAAAACTATTTGAAAATGGTATAACCGATATAATGTTCACAAAAAGTTACATTATCATTGTATTGGACTTGTCTGGTACTCAAGATATGAGTTATGTTCGAACGGTTATTGTCCATAGGGTTAATGTTGCTAAATCAATCTAAAACCTATTGGGAAATTACTCCCAAGGGTAGTGTTCTACTAGACTAGGCACCATTAACACAAATCAAATAAGCATTCCTTCAGAGAATATTTTCTTTTGCATAAATATCTTTTGAAATTGATCATTTAGATTCAACGTTTTAGATTTAACATTTTTCCAAAGTCACAATATTCCGCATGATTTTTCGTTTCTCAAATCCATCCATTTTTTGTTCTCGACACTAACACTGCTGATTATAGAATAAACTAACAAAGCGAAAGAATAAAGATTCTTTCCACTTTGAGCACATTCTCATTGCCTATTGGTTCCCTAGGGAGAGGAGGAAACGACCAACTAAAATATCTAACAAGAAAAAAATCATTATTAAACATTTTTGTCAGAAATATATTAATAGAATAATACATATACATTTTCACTCATTTTTCACAAGGTGAGTCAATCTGTTGTCATCACTATGCTTCATGATTGCATTCAATCCATTTTGTAGTCTGGATATATGCATTATATTCACTTTTGTCGCGAAACCTAATTGTTCTTCCAACTTAACTTTACTCAAAGATATAACATTTCTACGAAACATCTCATGCTACTCAAATGTTAGTCGACAATCCTTTTCAATTTCAACCACTATATTGGAGGGTGTTATCTTCATATCATCACTGTCAACTTCCTAATGTTGCATTAGTGTAAAACCACTAATTTTTAATAATAAAACTTTTTCAAACTTGAATCAATGTAAACTAGTCAAATGTCTGTGGAACTGTGATACAAAGCAACTCTCCATTTAACTTTTATACCAATGATCAATTGGTGCTCACCAAATGGTCACAACCGCACCATTACAACATCTAGATCGACATTTGCGACACGAGGCTGTGACAGTAGTGCAACAATATTCTTTGGCAATCGAATGCATTGTTTCCAGAACACTGTTAGGCGCTCTGCTAGTACCAATTGAGAATTGGGGAGGCGCAGCGGCCGGACAAATTGAGAGGATAACGGAGGCGCTCTGCTAGTACCAATTGAGGGGATACAGGAGGCGCTCTGCTCGTACCAATTGGGGGAAAAAGAGGGGCTAGAAACTCCAATAGTACACCGGGATAGGGCTGTAACAGGATGTAGAGAAAGAATATTACTCCTATTAATGCGGTATCCAGGGGGTGGGTAGGGGAATATCTTTTTTAGGAATGTTTTTCAGAATCTTGATTTAGATATTCTAATTAGCCACATCGGACGTAATCGAAGAAATTTTGGTTCTTTGTAGAACTTATCAGAGACGACATTATTTTCGAAATAAGGATTCCGCTAGTACCAATTTTAATCGTAAAGAGGCTGGGTTAAGTTAGGTTACGTAGTAATTTCTGTTCGTATTAAATTTTGATGATGCTCTGAAAAAAACTTGTTTTTTAACTTTATTTCTGTTAAATTATAAATAATGCCGGAATGTCCGTGTCAGCAGTGTAAAACCCCCCGAAAGTTTCAATAGTTCAATACTCCTTGGAAGTTCCACAAGTTCAATATTTCCTGAAAGTTTTAACAGTTCAACTGAGAAGCTGAAAAGCAGAGGGTATAATAAATCTAAAACAAGTAAAACAAGTTTTAATCATAAATTTTGAGGTATTGAGGAAAGGAATTAAAATGAAAATGATCGGGTAATGCGAGAAAAAGATTTCCTAACATAAAACCCTCCACCCCCTAATTGAACCCATTAGGGTAATAATGAACGTCATATTCTGACATTATTAAATTTGTTCGTTTTACTCTTAGTTACTCTTAGGGTTATCTTATTCATAAGTTTCGAATGAGGAAACAAACGCAAGAACACCAAACTTTTTCACATCGAACAATAAAGTCTAGAAATTATTTTTTAAAATAGCAATGTCATATTTTATTTTCCAATTCAAACGTTTAAATGGTTGGAATGCATATTTAGCTTTTTGGGAAAATATGTTTATATTTTGAAAATTTCCAAGCTCGAAGACCTTTCTAACACTCATTTTTCTTTAAAGCCCCTTCTATAAAATGAAGAGGCTACGGTCCCCCCCCTCAATATAACCAGTAGCCTAATTTACCTGTGCCCGTATTACCGATAATTGCATTTTTCTGATCCATCTAAAAAAAATATTGCTGACGGATAGAACAAAGAATACAGGCACATATTTAGGGGTAGGGGGTTTTGAGTTCATCAGAATATTTTTGGTTTAGTTGATTTCCTCCCTTTAAATGACATAGCATTAGTATACACAGTATTTTCATGTCGACGAAGAAGGATCCCAACCCAAAAAAAGAAAACAAAAAACCCTTGTTTGTTTTTAATAAGTATCCCTAGATTTATTTGAGAAGCCCAGCGCAAATTTTCCAGAAAGGAGCCACTAATAAATATGCTAATATATTAGACAATAATAAATGTGCAAAAGGACTGTACAGTATCTTAGTGAAAGCTAGGCATGTACCACAGTGCCCTCTTGGAGGCTAATGAAAAACAGACCATTGTAGAGGGGATTGTTCAAAAGTCTGTCATCAAAGAAGTAAAGTCATTTGGTGACACAAAAAAAGGGTCAAACAGACAAATAATGTATAACATCATTATAGTCTATGATGTATTTTTGTGCTCTTTAAATGCTTTTCAATATGACGTCTTTTACTTGAAAGATGTATTTTTTTAATTAAGGTTCTGAAGTATAGTCAGCCGAAGGGTGCACGTCGTTCCTATGACCCACCAAAATATTGCCATGCCTCATCGGTGGGACCCACACCCCACGTTGGGAATCACGTGTCTAAACATTAGTTTCTGAGGCCCAGTGGCCGTTTTAGTGATTATGGTAACTATTTACTGATATACCCAAGAAAACGCGCCCCTTTTCCATGAAAATACCAAGAAAAGATTTTATATTATTGCAGGTAAACAAAATTTTCAGAGAAAATGCCAACTCACCCAGTTAAAACCCCAGGTATTTATCAACGGTATCAAATCACGAATGCTAAGAGGGCAAGGCCGCATCAAATTTTGCCCGATACGTCAAAGCGTTACAAAAATGCATATAAACTAATTTTTGATGCGTTTTTTACTGCTTTGTTTATCCCCCTCCCTCACCAAACTTCCTGGAAACGGACCTGGGGGGGGATGAAAAAATATTCTTCAGAATTTAGGGAGGGGAATTTTTTGTGGTTTAAATGTCTTTAACAAAATACGAAAAAAACACAAGCCCTCTTTCAATGATATTTTTACGAAAAGATTTTTTAATCTAAGATGGGATGCAGGAAAAAGATCTTGCATGAAATACACCCCCCCCCCCCAACTGAAGCCACTGGAACTTTGTACCAGTGTATATGCTACTTTCCAATAACTTCCCAATGACAAATACCATACGTAAACAATGGCGCCAAATTTGATAACTTTAACACCTACCTCCAAGCTCTGGGGGGAGGGGGTCATTTTATCAACCAAAGAAATTCCGTTTTCAGTGTCAGATTCTGGTATTTGGACCCATGAAGACGGTTCATCCATCGGCAGACCATTTAAGGTGTCAAAATGGCCTTATAGTTGTCTTTGGAGATAAACAAATTGTTGATTTTTGAAATTTATTGTGCAGCAACATTTGGCTAATTAGTTTTGCAAATAGATTTTACTTTACTTCTTTTACTTTAACTGTTTTTTCCATTCTAAACTGTTATTATAAACTTTTTTCTATTTTTCTAAGACTTTCCTTTTGGTAGTGTCAAAAGTACACAATTTGTAACTGTAATTTATTTTCAAGAATTTATCTTTGTTGTAAAAAAAAGAAAAAATCCGACCTCGATGGAGCTTCTCTATTTTATTGGATGGTGTCCGGACTAGCCGCTTTAACCTTTGCGCCCCGAAAGCTTGGATTTTGGTGTGTATTATATGGTAATTTGCAAGATTCGTTAAACTTGTTGATTTTAAAGATTTAAGTACCAGATGAGTTTTAACATTTAGGTGATTAGTTTTGCTTACTGTTTTTCAAGGTTTAACACAAACGGAAAGGTGGTACTACCATACGAAATTTGTTGATTATAAGCAGTATCTGAATAAAACGGGGTGAACAACGGTTCCTATCAATGCAGTATCCAGGTAGAGGGGGGTAGGGGGTAATCATCTTTTGGGAATGTTTTTCAGAATCTTGACTTAGATTCTAATTAGCCACACCGGACGTAATCAAAGACACATAGGTTCTTCAGGCACATCAAAGACACAACTTATCAGAGACGACATTATTTTCGAAATATGGGTTCTGGTGGTACCGATTTTAATCGTAAAGATTGAGGAATTGAGGAGGGGCGTCTCCCCTCCCTGTATACGTAATAGTTTCTGTTCGTTTATAAATAATGCCGGAACTCCGTATCAGCAGTGCAACATCCACTGAAAATTTCAACAGTTCAATACTTCCTGAAAGTTTCAAAAGATCATGATATCCTGAAAGTTTTAACAGTTCAACTGAGAAGCTGAAAAGCAGTGGGTATAATGAATCTAAAACAAATAAAA
>JAQQPU010000058.1:138857-167003 GCA_029168905.1 Artemia sp. Kazakhstan ARC1039 | reverse complement strand
GGCTCATTCGATTGGAAATTCAAAGGGCTAGTACCCTTTTTAATAGTCGAAAGTGATTGGAGGGCAACTAGCCCCACCCCACGCCCATCATTCCCCCAAACACATCCATTCAAAATTTTGAGATAGCCATTTCGTTCAGCGTAGTTGTTTTCCAGAAAGAAAATATGCTTTTGAGTCGCCACTTAAGTATCAAACAAACTAACGATTATTTAGTCCTTTCTCGTTTCCTATGTGTTCTCTCTAGCAGAATTTTATTTTTCTCTTTTTCTCAAGAAAGAATTGCAGTGTGGGCTGTTTTGGATATTAGAAAAATTCTCTTTCAGAAAAACACGGAAATATCTAGGAATCTCTCTTGGAATCTTTTGAAATCTATCTGTTGGAACTAAGTTGAAGAATCATTAAGTTCCTTGTCATCCATGCTTGCTTTGGATATGTGTACAAACTAGATAATAAAGAGGTTTTACCAATGCGAAAGTATAGGTCATGCCAATTGGCTTTCTTAAAATTTTGAGACATCCATTTTGTTCAACGTAGTTGAAAGTTCTGGAAAATTTGTCTTTTAGGTTGATAACCCCCTCAGAGCCCTCAGTGCAAGGGTTGAAAGTTATGCCCTGGGGGGCATATAAAGTTTTTATTGAAAGCGTTGTAGTAGAAACTTCAAAAGGGCTCATTCGATTGGATATTCAAAGGACTAGTGCCCTTTTTAATAGTCGAAAGTGATTGGAGGGCAACTAGCCCCACCCCACGCCCATCATTCCCCCAAACACATCCAATCAAAATTTTGAGATAGCCTATTTTGTACAGCGTACTTGTTTTCAAGATAAAAGATATGTTTTTGAGGAGGACACTCCCCCACAGCCATCAGGGCAAGGGTTTTAAGTTATGCCCTGGGGGCATATAAAATTTATATAGAAGGCGTTGTCATAGAAACTTCAAAAAAGGCTCATTTGATTAGAAATTCTAAGGGCTAGTACCGTTTTTAATAGTCGAAAGTGATTGGAGGGCAACTAGCTCCCTACGCACTTCGTTCCCCCAAACACATCCAATCAAAATTTGAGATAGCCATTTTGTTCAGTGTAGTTGATTTCCAGATAGAAAATATGTTTTTGAGGAGGACACTCCCCCACATCCCTCAGGGCAAGGGTTTTAGTTATGCCCTGGGGGTATATAAGGTTTTTTAAAGAAGGTGTTGTCGTAGAAACTTCAATGAAAGCTCATTCGACTGGAAATCCCTTTTTAATAGTCGAAAGAGATTGGAGGGCAAAAAGCCCCCCCCCACACCCAATAAAAATTTTGAGATAGCCAATTTGTTCAGGGTAGTTGATTTCCAGATAGAAAACATATTTTTGAGGAAGACACTCCCCCACAACCCTCAGGGCTAGGATTATAAGTTATGCTCTGGTGGCATATAAGGTTTTTATTGAAATCTTTGTCTTAGAAACTTGAAAAAGCGCTCATTCGATTTGAAATTCAAATAACTAGTACCCTTTTTAATAGTCGAAAGTGATTTTGAGGGCAACTAACCCCCCTCTCACGCCCACCTTTTCCCCAAACACAACCAATCCAATTTTTTAGATAGCTATTTTATTCAACGTAGTTGAAAGTTTTGGAAATTACGTCTTTAAGGATGACAGCCCCTCCCCCACAGCCCTCAGGGCAAGGGCTTGAAGTTAAGCCCTGGGAGCATATAAAGTTTTTATTGAAAGCGTTGTCGTACAAACTTCAAAAGAGCTCATTCAATTGGAAATTGAAAGGGCTAGTGCCTTTTTTAATTAATTAAAAAAACAAGTTTTTTAAACTGAAAGTAAGGAGCGACATTAAAACTTAAAACGAACAGAAATTATTCTGTATATGAAAGGGGCTGTCCCCTCCTCAACGCCTCGCTCTTTACGCTAAAGTTTGACTCTGTCTCACAAATTTATTTTTAAAACAATAAAAAACTTTAGCGTAAAGAGCGAGGCGTTGAGGAGGGGACAACCCCTTTCATATACGGAATAATTTCTGTTCGCTTTAAGTTTTAATGTCGCTCTTTACTTTCAGTTTAAAAAACTTGTTTTTTTATTTAATTTCTGATCGTTTTTTAGTTAATGCAGCTTTTATTTTGGCTCACCTTCATTGAATAAGTAAACAAAATTTGCATAAAAATTTTACTTTTCTTTTGCTAAATGGCTGTCTCTAAATTTGGTTCTGACGTAATTTACAAATTAACTTACGTAACGAACTTCTATATTCGTATATTTTTCTTCTGGCAAAAAATACAAAGTGGCAGATTTTTGCAGATATGAGCTTGAAACCTACGTTATAGGGTTTTCTGATACGCTGAATCTGACGGTGTGATTTTCATTAAAATTCTTTCACTTTTAGGGGATGTTCCCCCCCCCCTTTAAAAAATCAGGTAAATTTTCTCAGGCCCGTAGCCCCCCACCAGAAAAAAATTCTTCCTGAAAATGTCTGTGTACTTCCCAATAACCAATACAATATGAAAGCAATGGGCAAAGTTCATAACTTGCAGTCCTTCCCCTGGGAACTGTGGGGGATTAAGTCATCGTAAAAGACATATTTATTAGATTTCCGACTATGCTGAACAAAATGGCTATCTCAGAATTTTAATTGGGTGACTTTGAGATAAAAACGAGCGTGGGAGGAGGCCTAGTTGCCCTCCATTTTTTTTTGGTCACTTAAAAAGGACACTAGAACTTTTAATTTCCGTTCCAATGAGCCCTCCTACGATATTCTAGGACCACTGGGTCAATACGATTACCCCTGGGGAAAAGAATAAAAAAAAAACAGATAAACACGCACCCGTGATCTTTCTTCTGGCAAAAAATGCAAAATTTCACATTTTTGTAGATAGGAGCTTGAAACCTCTACAGTAGGGTTCTCTGATACACTGAATATGATGGTGTGAATTTCATTAAGGTTCTATAACTTTTAGGGTTCTTATAACCCTTTTTTCAAAAATCAGTCAAATTTTCTCAGGGATTTTAATAGTCAAGGATTTTAATCAGAATTAAAATCTGATTCTTTTGATGTATCTATTGGTACCAAAATTCCGTTTTTAGAGTTGCGGTTACCGTTGAGCCGGGTCGCCCCTTACTTACAGTTCGTTACCACGAACTGTTTGAAATAGTTGAAAGTGATTGGATAACGACTAACGCCCCTCTCACGCCCACCATTTTCCCAAACACATCGACTTAAAATTTTGAGATATCCGTTTTGTTCAACGTAGTTGAAAGTTCTGAAAATTGTGTCTTTTAGGTTGATAAGCCCCTCAGAGTCCTCAGTGCAAGGGTTGTAAGTTATGCCCTGGGGGGCATATAAAGTTTTATTGAAAGCGTTGTCGTAGAAACTTCAAAGGGGCTCATTCGATTGGAAATTCAAAGGGCTAGTACCCTTTTCAATAGTCGAAAGTGATTGGAGGGCAACTAGCCCCCCCCACGCCCATCATTCCCCCAAACACATCCAATCAAAATTTTGAGATAGCCATTTTGTTCAGCGTAGTTGTTTTCCAGATATAAAATATGTTTTTGAGGAGGACACTCCTTCACAACTCTCAGGGCAAGGGTTTAAAGTTATGGCCTGGGGGCATATAAGGTTTTTTATAGAAGGCGTTGTCGTAGAAACTTCAAAACAGGCTCATTCGTTTGGAAATTCAAAGGACTAGTACCCCCTTTAATAGTCGAAGTGATTAGAGGGCAACTAGCCCCCCCCCCCACTCCCATCATTCCCCAAAAAGCATCCAATAAAAATTTTGAGATAGCGATTTTGTTCAGCGTAGTTGATTTCCAGATAGAAAATACGTTTTTGAGGAGGACACTCCCCCACAACCCTCAGGGGAAGGGTTTTAAATTATGCCCTGGGGGCATATAAGGTTTTTATAGAAGGCGTTGTCGTAGAATCTTGAAAGGGCTCATTCGATTTGAAATTCAAAGGGATAGCACACTTTTTAATACTCGAAAGTGATTGGAGGGCAATTATCCCCCCTCTCACGCCCACCTTTTCCCTTTACGGAAATTCAAAGGGCTAGTACCCTTTTTAATACTCGAAAGTGATTGGAGGGCAACTAGCCCCACCCCACGCCCCTCATTCCCCCAAACACATCCATTCAAAACTTTGAGATAGCCATTTTGTTCAGCGTAGTTGTTTTCCAGATAGAAAATATGTTTTTGAGGAGGACACTCCCTCACAACCTTCAGGGCAAGGGTTTTAAGTTATGGCCTGGGGGCATATAAGGTCTTTAAAGAAGGCGTTGTCGTAGAAACTTCAAAACAGGCTCATTCGATTGGAAATTCAAAGGGCTCGTACTCTTTTTAATGGTCGAAAGTGATTGGAGGGCAACTAACCCCCCCCCCCCCTCCCATCATTCCCCCAAACACATCCAATCAAAATTTTGAGATAACCATTTTGTTCAGCGTACTTGATTTCCAGATAGAAAATATGTTTTTGAGGAGGACACTCCCCCCCAACCATCAGGGCAAGGGTTTTAAGTTATGCCCTGGGGGCATATAAGGTTTTTATTGAAGGCGTTGTCGTAGAAACTTCAAAACAGGCTCATTCGACTGGAAATTCAAAGGGCTAGTACACTTTTTGATAGTCGAAAGTGATTGGAGGGCAACTAGCTCCCCCTTCCCCCGCCCTTCATTCCCCCAGACACATCCAATCAAAATTTTGAGATAGCCATTTTGTTCAGCGTAGTTGATTTCCAGATAGAAAATACTTTTTGAGGAGGTCACTCCCCAACATCTCTCAGGGCAAGGGTTTTAAGTTATGCCCTGGGGGTATATAAGGTTTTAAAGAAGGCGTTGTCGTACAAACTTCAATAAAAGCTCATTCGACTGGAAATTCAAATGGCTAGTGCCGAAAGTGATTGGAAGGCAACTAGCCCCCCCCCCCCCCCCCCCATTCTCCCCCCCACAACCACCAAAAATTTGTGGGGGAGTGTCCTCCACAAACCTCAGGGCAAGGATTATAAGTTATGCCTTGGAGGCATATAAGGTGTTTTATTGAAATCTTTGTCGTAGAAACTTAAAGGGCTCATTCGATTTGATATTCAAAGGGATTGTACCCTTTTGAAGTTTTACTCAACGTAGTTAAAAGTTTTTGAAATTTGGTCTTTAAGGATGACAACCCCTCCCCCCACAGCCCTCAGTGCAAGGGTTGTAAATTATGCCCTGGGTCATATTAAGTTTTATTGAAAGCGTTGTCGTAGAAACTTCAAAAGGGCTCATTCAATTGGAAACTGAAAGGGCTAGTGCCTTTTTTAATAGTTGAAAGTGATTGGATAGCGACTAACGCCCCTCTCACGTCCACCATTTTCCAAAACACATACAATCAAAATTTTGCAGGCCAAACTATAAAGTCTTAAAAAACGAAAAGATTTAAAGCATTATTTTCTTTTTTCCTGAAAAGACTATGTCCTTATAAAACGAACAGAAATTAATTTAAAAAACTTTTTCCACAAAATAAGTTTTTCAAAGAAAAGTAAAGAACTCCATTAAACAAAAAAATAGCAAAAATAAAAACAAATAATCTACCAAGCGTGAAACTACCACAAATCAGCATCGATAAATAAATGAAACCCAAAACGAACAGAAATTACAATAATTAACCGAGTCAAACTCAAAACAAGCAGAAATTAAAATAAGTTGGGCGCAAAACCCCTATGCCTTCCCAAGGCCAGAACAAAATTTGCACTTTACTGAAAAAATAAAAATGAATGTGCATTGTCAGTTTAATATACATATACCGATATTTAGTAATCAAAATGTTTATATTATTTGATTTCTTAAAGTTATAAAAGTAAAAACATTTATATTTTTTCAGTAAAGTGCATATTTTAAAATGGCCTTGGGAAGGCATAGGGGTTTTGCACCCAACTTATGTTAATTTCTGCTCGATTTGAGTTTGACTCGGTTAATTATTGTAATTTCTGTTCGTTTTGGGTTTCATTTATTTATCGATGCTGATTTGTGGTAGTTTCACGCTTGGTAGATTATTTGATTTTATTTTTGCAAATTTTTTGTTTAATGGAGTTCTTTACTTTTATTTGAAAAACTTATTTTGGAGAAAAAGTTTTTTAAACTAATATCAACAAAAGACGATATATTTTATATTATTCGATACTTCCATAGCTTAGATTTAGCTCCATCCATCTGTCAAATTATATTTATAAAATTTTGTGTACAATTTTTTGGATTGAAATTGGTCGAAAATAGTTTAAAAAAGGATAATTTTCCTGTTTCTTAAGCGATTTTAGATCGTTCCCCAAGAACAAGTGTTCCCAGAATAATATCATAATACTGGTTCGGCAGATGGATAGATTTGAGACTAATGAATCCAGTGATATAAGTATCTTGTCCTTCTGATGCATATTACAGCTGTGGGCTAGTCACAAAATTGTTTGTTTTAGAGGGAACATTCACCTTAACTGACCCAACAAAAAGTAACCTCCAAGTACTTAATAAATCCCCAACAAACTTGTAAGGCTTTTTTTGCTCAGACAGGCAATATTTGTACACGTGGGGACAAATACATTTCTGCATATTTCTGTTTAAATACATTTACAACCCTCCAAATTGTTTTCTCTTCCCTGCTTCAGAAAGTTCAGACGTTTTAGAACCCCATGGTGTTGTAGTTTAGCAACAAAACGAAATTGAAAATTCGGAGCCTTTTCTGGCACTGCGATAAGGGGTCGGAGAGCAAATCCTCCTCTGAAATTTACTAAATTTCTTATAATTCCAAGGATGAAATATTAAAATCATTTTTTCTCAGTCTACTAAACAGCACGAGCAAGGAGCAAAACCAAACTGTCCTCGCTATGAAATTAGAGCCCTTAGGAACACGTAAATACGGCTTCATGTAGAAAAGGGAAGCTGAAGCTATTCGAGAAACTTAGAACAACATATGTATTCTTCTAGATTTTAAAGCAAAAACTTAGAGCTAGTGTCCTAGTTAAGCGTTTTGGAGATTCTGATAAGATCTGACATTACAAGTGAAAAAGGAGGGGCTAATTTCTTGTCATAATGATATTTACCGGAAGGAGTTACATCTAAGCCAAAAGTGAGTATTATAAAGATGTACTGTTTTAATTGTGTATTTTGTCGGAATAGAGCCGTTCCAACTCAACCAAGTTTGGTGGGAGGTAAAAATAAATGTCATATTCGTGGCTTGTTGGGTGTTCACAGCCGATTCAATCTTTCTGGAAGGAGAAGAAAGAGGGGACATGAGTTCTTGGCTTTATGAAGTCTTCCAGAACACGTCGTTGGACCAGAGCTAAATTCAATGTGATGTAAATACTAGTATCCTATATGTTCCGTTGGGGATTATAAGCCCGATCTAACCTATACAGAGGACAAGAAAAGCGGTCTTTAAAATTCTTGCCATCAACATATTTACAGGAAGAGGACGCTGGACCCCAACTAAACTTATAGAGATGTAAGATCCAGCATCGTATTTGTGCCCTTTAGGCGTTTGGTTGCAATTTGGCTTCTGCCAAGGGAAGCGGAAAGGGTCGCTGAATGGGCATCAACAGAATATCTACCAGAAGGGAATGTCCATATCACTATCAAATTAGACAAAATTTGGTCTCTAGGGAAGAGAGGTAATCTCGAAGTTCTTACAGTCGGATCAACTACACGAAGAGTTCGTCAAACTTCAACAAAATTTAAAGAAAAGTTAGAATTGATTTTTATTTTGTATCGTTTCAGGGTTTCGAGCCGATCAAACTCGGTGAAGGAAGGGCTTCATTCTTGTCATCAAGATTCGCCAGTAAAGTGTTTTCAAGTACCCATCCGTACCCCTCCCCCTCAAAAGATTCAACTGTGGTACAAGGTAACCAAAACTTTAAGGAATGGATGTGCAGCCTAATTTATGGTCTGTAAACGTTTTAGGGAATGTCAAAATTGGTTATGTTACATCTAGACTTTTGACATATAATAAACTCATAAAGATAATTATACACAGTGCATTCCCAGAATTCCTTCAGATAGGAAATCAGCTAGTTCAATATACTCTACTAAAACTCTCAAAAATTCTGTTCTAAGCGATCGAGTCTCTTTTTTTTTGGGGGGGGGAGGGTCTGATATTTAGGCTGTATTCTACTGAAACTTCAAGGGAATCCGAATACATTTTAATGGGGATAATATTAAAATAGATTTTGCAGAAAGGGAGCTGAAGTTTAAATAAAGCCTCTTTTGCCAAAAAAAGGTTTTTTTATGGTAAAAGTAATGCATAGCATTGTATTTAATATTTATTTTGGTCATTTTAGATTGTGGGTGGAACAGATGCGTAGTCTCCCCTCACCCTTTGTGCACCAATGAACACTGTTTCTTTTCCTTTTTTTGTAAAAAAAAAAAAAAACAACAACCAACGAATATACAAACAAAATTGCTTTAATAAAGGAAAGACTCCGCATCAAAATCGTCGAGATAGTCTAAAAACGTCTTTTCCACAACAAATATATAAAAAGGAGGGAGAGGAGAGATAGCTCTCATTTGCTGTGCGTCAAGTTTAGATCATTGAAAGAGCTTTTTTCCGTATAAAAAGAAAAATGATAAATAGGCCTAACTTGTTTTATTTATATAGATTCCAAATTAAAAAAAAAAAAAAGAGAGAACTAGAATCATGTACGTTTGTAGAGGATTTTCCTGTGTTCAGTTTGAAATTACAAAAATTTTCACCAAAAACCTTGTTTTATATTTTGTTTCTATCATTTAATTATTGAAGAAAGATAGTATTTGCCTGATAGTTCTGGATTTCGAAGCTTTACGCCCCAAAAGGCAAGCCTTCCTTCAAAACCAGATCATTATAAATAATTTTTTTTTTTTTTTTGCTGTTACGGACTAAAAATAATGGGAAAACACATAGGCAGTACAACTTTCCGAAAAGCCTTTCTTTAGACTCTGTTTTATACTAAGGAGAAAACTTTGGTCTAATGTTTCGAGAGCAAATCTCTCCTCTCTCTCTCTCTCTCTCTCTCTCTCTCTCTCTCTCTCTCTCTCTCTCTCTCTGAAACACATGGTCGATTTACTCTGAACAACATGAGAACTTCTCTGCACAAGATATTTCCATTTCTAATTCATTTTTTTCCATTCCAAATTGCTTGCACGAAGGACATTTATTGGTTTTACACCGATAAGCTATGTCTTGTGATTCCAGCTTGTAATTGCAATAAGCGCTAAAGAGCGCCGCTAAGGCCTTAAGATCGTACGGAGGATGATTTAGAAACTTCCTAAAAAAATTTCCCCGTTTCAGTTTTTGGCGAAATTCTAAAATTTTAAACGAAAAATACCAGAAATTTTCAATTTTTAGAAGAATTCTTGATGACTATTTTGGTTCAATTGAAACAAATTTGTGGTGTAGCTTTACATTTATTTTACATTCATGTTATTGTCCTAGAAGTAACTTTCAGGTTTATTCTTAAAATTCACAACATAAAAATATGTAAAACTGAAGTCAAGAAAACAGGTAAACAAAAACTGAGACAGGAGGATGCGGGAGGAATAAGTAGAGAGAGAAAGGGCGGAGAGATAAAGAGAAAGAGAGACAGGGAGAGAGAGAGAGAGAGAGAGAGAGAGAAAGATCTCTCTGTATCCCAAAGAAGCGATCAGATTTTGTAAATTTCCAGCTAACATTCAGATTTTCTCGCATACACGCCTCTTTTTCTAATAAGATAATTAACTACCTTCAGTTATCGTTCTGTTTAACACGATAGGGCATATCTGATCAAAAGCTCAGTGACCTACACAAAAAGCTTTCTGCAGATGCATTTTGTAAATGTGGCCCTGACCACGGTCTTTTACAGTTCTTTTCGTAGTTTAATTTAATTGCTAGTGTTTGTTGAGTTTTTTTTTTATTTTTTTTTTATGTACTCCACTTGTAGGCTACTACTTTTTCTTATTTTTAGGTAATAAATGATTGATTGATTGAGTTCTTTTTTATTACAGGATTTAATTGTGAAAAAAATATATAAATTTCAACTTGTACTCAAATATTGTGGATTCGTTTTGTATGTATACGTCTATTGATAAAATTGTAATAACGGTACAAGTGAATGAACATCCGCTGAACAACTTTATTTTCCTAACTTGTTTTCAGAAGAAGTAGCAGAGAGTCCCCTTTATATTAGGCATGACGACATCTCGGAAATACTTAAAAGAAAGCCAAAGGAAAAGACATTGATTTCGAAAGACGTTTCTCGAGCATGACATAATTAAAAAAAGGAAAATTCATTCATTAGTGTAAAGAAAACATAGCAAAGCGAAACTATTTTGAACATTACTCTAGAAGGTAATTGTCCATTATTCAATTTGCACATTAGGGGGGGGGGGGGGTTTGTAAAGTTTAGCGGGGCAGCATGCAAAATCAATTAACTATGATTATTCTACATATTACAAAGTAAGAATCATTAACCTAACTTCACTTCTTGAGTGTGTTCTGAATAATGGACAAGTACCCACTATAATACCGTCAACATACGTAGTCGGCCATGTCACGCTATTTTAATCTATAGGGTTGAATTATATTCATCATTAAATTCAGCATTATTCATTATAGGTTTGCGATAATAAAATTCGTACTACTTAAAGATCTTTAATACAGCCAAACTACGTCCTTATAATTGCAGATCGAGTTATATCTTTCTAACTAACTACTGTTAATTGTCAAAAACATTTTTGAAGCGTGTCATTTATGTAAAACGTACTCGACTTGGTTCTGTAAAATCATTGCAAATTAAAAGTCAGAATGCATTCGATGAAGCTAAAAAGTGGAGAAACAAGTCGTGCCATAATATAATATCAAACTTTTAATGAAAGCTCCTACTAGAAACCAGAGAAAACTTTGATAATTTAGCAATATCACAGTAGGAGAGCTAGCCAATAGTGGGAAACTAGAAAGGCAAGAGATAAAATCTGAAATTCAACCTTAACTTTCTACTAAATAGAACGGCTTGCAATTAGTACCAATGCTCTTTTGAACATATATATATCACTGTCATTTGAATTTTGGAATAAATTGGGAAAAAAATATCTTCTATATTTATCCTATCATTATATAATATGTGGTAGGGCACTATTCATTTCAGAAGCACATAATGCATGACTAGTCTTTTATCCAGTTTAAGCACTAGGCTTTATGCATATATGGAACCTAAGGTGGTTGGAGCCAACGGATGGCGTTGACGGCATGATACTCTCAGGCGATTGGATTAAAATGAGTTCGTAGCGTAGAATAAATCTTTTTTTTCATCTGATCAATCCTATGCTTTTCATTATTCAGGTGATCAGAATATGTGCGTCTACTTTTGTCAAGCGTGATCCGTTAGTAGATAAAACACCTTGCCGGGTGATTAGTCAAGTAAGGCTTAGCCACTCTACAGACAAACATTAGATACAGAAGGTGAGGAGCGGCTAAAGCAACTAGTACTCATGCCCAGCAAGAATGACACAAACCCCCTAAAAGATTCTGGGTCTGGTGGTTGACGGCACCTGCCACACTCACGTCCCGTAGGTTGTATTACCACCTCCAGTGTAGCTAATCGGGAGCAGGTACAGCAGTACCATGAATAAAATGCTGTAATCCCCGTCCAAACTGGAAAACAGTGTACCTTACTGTGACAATCTGAAGGGTTTTAAGTTATAAACCATGAAAATAGCAGCAGACCAAAAATAACAAAAACAACATTTGAGTTAGAATCTTGTCAATGACTCCTTGTTATAAAAAAAAAGAAATTTAGGCCTTCGGAATATGGCAGTTTTCCTACTATAAGCTTATAAGCTAGGCAGTTTTCCTACTATTAGTTTCCAGTTAATTCTGCAACACAAATAAGACTAAATCAATGGAGGGAAAATGAAAAATCTTTTAGGTATCTTGATATTTAAGGTGTGTTTCCGCCGTCCAAACAGAAATCTTTAATGAAAATTTCTATCAACAATGGTGCTTTAGTAAATCTATAAAGAATTATTACAAGCAATTGTTGGTAAATTTCACACAAAAATAAACATAGTTGGAATTTTTAGCAAAACGAGAGAAAGATTTGGATTATGAAAATATACATCATAAATCTTTTCATCAAAAAAAGGAAAACCAAAAAAGGATTATCCACAGCATGTGAAAAAAGAAGATGTGAAAACTAATGATGTGAAAACAGCATGTGAAAACTAAATAAAAAACTTGATGTCGAATGGCAGATTTCAATTTCCTGTTGATAATTTATTTCATAAAATGTCTTTCTGAACACCAATCTCTTTCTATGTTCAGCATTATCCGAATTGGTGACTACGTGACTACCCTAATGGGAAACATGAAACTAATTTATGTAGTACATCTGCAACATCTAAGCATAGAGAAAAAAATGACAGGCAAGCTTTTAATTTGGCACGCATCCTACAACTTTCCAATAAGAGAGTTGAAAGAGTTTACGAAAAAAAGTACCTAATTGTCTTTTCCCACTCAATTTGCAAGGACTATTATCCTCGCTGGAGCAAAAGCAGAATGTAATGAATGGCATGATTCCCACTACTTAGAGTATTTCCATTTTACTGTTTTGTTGCCTTTTTTTAATATAACAAGGAACTTTTCGGTAATATAATCAAAAAGAATTATCAAAATAACAAAAGAGAGAATTAAAAAAGTATATAGAATAGGTTTTTAATCCAGTATACTTTTGTTTACGAAGTCCACCAAGTTAACTGCCCTCGTTTGAAAAAAAATGACATTTTAACGTAAATGCGAGTGTTTTTCAGGATCTGAGTATTTCTTGAAATTTGAAATCAATATCGGAAAAAAAGATCATGATAGCAGTAGCATTTAGAAAGTGAAAGGGGATCAAAGAGAGGTTAGTTCCACATCGAGCGCTATTTACAGTTACCAGAATGAATGGGAATACTTAACGCTGAATTCATACCAGAAATCGAACTAACATATATTAAGTTCAAATAATGATCTCTTTCGGTTCAAAACTGAGCTTTTTCGGTCGCCTTAACTCAAACACTTTATATTACTAGCCTCAAGATATCGGTCAGATTCTATTGAAAAATCCAATATGGTTTAGATTTCTTCATGGGAAGAATCATTTTGCTTTGTCTTACGGTCTACTACTGCTGAGTCCGAACTCAAAACACTTTTAGAATTGTCACACATAAGGTGTATTATGCTCACAAAGAAAATACCTGAAGATTATTGGATGTCATAGCATCTCATTCATTTTGTTACCAGAGAGATGTCCCTTTTCGCCTTTATATTTATCCGCTTTCAGTTGCTCTTTAAAATGTCCTTTTCTTTCTCATGTTCACTTTCCATCACTACTATTAAGTATTGATTTTTCAAAGCTTTAAATCTGATTGAAAAAATACTTCGGCTTTGCATTAATAACTTCGCGATGCCAGAGCGTGTTCTTAAAAGCTAGTGAATTGTTAATATAATTAAAGTTGGCCCATTCAATTCATCCTCCCCTGATTGGATGGCATCCCTTAGCCCGCGAAAGAGGTGAGTTAAGTTGCTTTGTGTTTACAAATTTTAACTTCAGTTCATGTCAAGTTTATAGTCTGTTCAAGTTGAATTTGTGTTACAATCTGGTAATTAGAAATGAGTTGTTTTCTATATACGCCTACTGCCTATTCGTTAACCCGATATGTGATATATTATTGTATATGATATAGCACATGATATATTTGATTTAATGTGGTCTCGTTTCATTAGCCTTGCCTCATAGCCCTAAGAAGCAAAATAAAGGTCATACTGTTAGGTAAATTTTTTGTAAAATGATGAAAAGGCAAAGTTTTTCATTTGGGCGAATTTTGAAGTATTTAGGAGAGATGAAATTTATGATAAACAAAGGAATTGTGAAGTGATTTTGTTTCCATCATGGAGGCGATGTCCTATGGCGGACGGGCACCCCTGAAAAGGCTGGAAAGATGTTTGATAATGACAATTGCTTGTACAATGCCCTAAAAGTAAAGCCGTTTTGTTTTTAACTGCATATATCTACAAAACTAGATCAAATAAATAGAATTGTGATATTTCCCTGTATTAGTAGAATTCGGAAAAATGAGTGCTTTAGCTCAAACTAAGCTTTGTGGAGGTTTTAATAGAACTTAAATTGTATAATAAAAGCTATAGATATAATAGCCAGTGAAAGGCAGTTGAGTCTTAAAAATTAGTCTTTTATTTGCTACTGGCTAACTAAGGACTTCTCTATTCCCAAGAGAACATCCCTTTTTATGCGTCGGTTTTATGTTTTCAGTAAAGTACAAGTTTTCAGAATTCAACAAATACAGGAAAAATCCCACTTCAGTTTACATGAGCTAGTTTTGTAGGTATATGTTCCATAAACTAAAAAGCAGTTTCCGGTTCATTGAACTAAAGAAATCTAAAACGTAAACATTTTGTTTTGAAACCTTCATAAGTAATTCAAATCAGAAATGCTCCAATTACTGTCAATCCTTTTTACGTTAAAACTCTACTTTGTGTGATTAAAGGGGGGTCTTCATAGCAAAAACTAGCGGCTTTATTTTCATTTCCTTTATCAGATTCCCTAAGGAATTAGTCTTCAGTTCAAGTCTTCAATTACGAGTTCTTTAACAAAACATGACGACGGAAAAAGAGATGGACTGATTTACTGGACTTGCAGAGCTTGCAAAAAAATCTATAACAATGAAAGCTTACTCACGAATCGAAATAGATGGGTCAACTCCACGCGTCATATCTCATTCGCTGGACCTCTCGTACCAACTAAAAGATTGAAGTCTTTTTTTTCTGTTTTTTTTTTTTACATGATATAAGATTGAAAACAGACCAAGATTTAGCGGGAAAAAGTATTTTAGGAAATCCTGCTACTTATACAGGTCATGAGCCTTTGTGGGATCAGCAGCTTGTTCTTGTTTTCCTATTTTGTTTATGAATACATTCTATCTACATTATTTAGGAAAGTAAGTTAGTATTTAACCATGAATATATATGGTGAACGATAGTTTTTTTGTTTTTTTTTAGAATAGTGTGGTAGTGACATAGCCTCTAAAATAATTTTTAGCTCAAAAATTCGTATCAGCTTAGTTTCTTTTGAGGTCTTAATTTGGCCGTTGTTCGATGTTTTAACAATAGACCAGAACAAGTATTTTTTTTTTTTGCATATAGAAACTTTGTAATTCTGAAATAATCTATTTCTTCATAATCCAGCCTAAATATTCACCATTTTATTTAACTGCATACCAATTGTTTGAGATCAAAATATCCCAAAAGCCATATTGTCTTTTGAATTTATAAAATCAAAAAAAAAGAACACGATATATTTTGAAATATTTTTGCGTCTTTTTTTTAATCCAGGCGTCTAAGAAATAAGAACATTAATAAAGTATTAAAACCAACATCCACTTGCTAAATAGGCAGTCTACCCTAAGAAGCTACGAACAGACTGAAATTGAGGAATGGCAGATCAGTTACTTTGGTGCTTTCATCAAAGTAACTCTTTCTTAACCGTAGCCCAAGTGTTCTGTTGGGACAATTGTAGTTTAATATTGGTGGTGGTTTTTATGTGTTTTTAGTTTACTTTATATTTTTAATTTTTGTTTCTTTTACGGTGAAGACGCCTCGTTTTTATACAGGCGAAATATCGGTTTCGTTTTTTTTCTCTTTTCGCTACTGGCCGAAGCCCGTTTTGTCTGTTTTCTTCATTGAGTTTTCTCTCTTTGTTTCTTTGATTGAAATTCAAAAACCCAGACTTTGTGGAAATTTGACACTCACGGTAATAACTAATTGCGTTAAATTTAAAACACAGGAAATATTAATGACAAAGTGAAAAACTACTAGAAGCATTGCGTATATGTCGTACATTTTCATATGTCGTTACAAACTTACATTACATTGCATTTACCAAAATATATAATTTCACATTAATTTCTGTCTATTTTGATCAGAATTAAATAAAAAAAAAACAATTTTTTTTAAAACTGAAAGTAAGGAGCGACACTAAAACTTAAAACGAACAGAAATTATTCCGTATATGAAAGGGGTTGTCCCTCGCTCTTTACCCAAAAATTTTTTATTGTTTTAAAGAACAAAGCTGTAAGACAGAGTCAAACTTTATCATAAAGAGCGAGGCATTGAGGAGGGAAAAACCCTTTTCATATACGGAATAATTTCCCTTCGTTTTAAATTTTAATGTCGTTCCTTACTTTCAGTTAAAAAAAAAACTTGTTTTTTTTATTTAATTTCTGAATTTTTTGAATTAATACAGCTTTGATTTTGGCTCACCGCACATGAATAATTAAAACGAAATTCGCATATTAATTTTCCTTTTTTTGGCTAAATGGCTTTCTCGAAATTTTGTTCAGACGTAACTTACGAATTAACTTACGTAGCGAATTTCTATATTCGTATGTTTTTCTATGTATATTAGAGAGTTCGGCCCCCCTAGTCCATACCTCACTCTTTACGCTAAAGTTCAAATTTTGTTCGAATCACAAACCCCTGAATCACAAAGGCCGGTTAATTAGAATAGATAGCTCTTTTGAAAGTACTAAAAAAACTTTAGCGTGAAGAGCGAGGCATTGACTAGGGGGAGACATCCACTTGCTAAATAGGCAGTCTACCCTAAGAAGCTACGAACAGACTGAAATTGAGGAATGGCAGATCAGTTACTTTGGTGCTTTCATCAAAGTAACTCTTTCTTAACCGTAGCCCAAGTGTTCTGTTGCGACAATTGTAGTTTAATATTGGTGGTGGTTTTTATGTGTTTTTAGTTTACTTTATATTTTTAATCTTTGTTTCTTTTACGGTGAAGACGCCTCGTTTTTATACAGGCGAAATATCGGTTTCGTTTTTTTTCTCTTTTCGCTACTGGCCGAAGCCCGTTTTGTCTGTTTTCTTCATTGAGTTTTCTCTCTTTGTTTCTTGGATTGAAATTCAAAAACCCAGACTTTGTGGAAATTTGACACTCACGGTAATAACTAATTGCGTTAAATTTAAAACACAGGAAATATTAATGACAAAGTGAAAAACTACTAGAAGCATTGCGTATATGTCGTACATTTTCATATGTCGTTACAAACTTACATTACATTGCATTTACCAAAATATATAATTTCACATTAATTTCTGTCTATTTTGATCAGAATTAAATAAAAAAACAAGTTTTTTTTAAACTGAAAGTAAGGAGCGACACTAAAACTTAAAACGAACAGAAATTATTCCGTATATGAAAGGGGTTGTCCCTCGCTCTTTACGCAACATTTTTTTATTGTTTTAAAGAACAAAGCTGTAAGACAGAGTCAAACTTTATCATAAAGAGCGAGGCGTTGAGGAGGGAAAAACCCTTTTCATATACGGAATAATTTCCCTTCGTTTTAAATTTTAATGTCGTTCTTTACTTTCAGTTAAAAAAAACTTGTTTTTTTTATTTAATTTCTGAACTTTTTTGAATTAATACAGCTTTTATTTTGGCTCACCGCACATGAATAATTAAAACGAAATTCGCATATTAATTTTCCTTTTTTTTGGCTAAATGGCTTTCTCGAAATTTTGTTCAGACGTAACTTACGAATTAACTTACGTAACGAATTTCTATATTCGTATGTTTTTCTATGTATATTAGAGAGTTCGGCCCCCCTAGTCAATACCTCGCTCTTTACGCTAAAGTTCAAATTTTGTTCGAATCACAAACCCCTGAATCACAAAGGCCGGTTAATTAGAATAGATAGCTCTTTTGAAAGTACTAAAAAAACTTTAGCGTGAAGAGCGAGGCATTGACTAGGGGGAGAACCCCCTCCTATACGTAATCATTTCTGTTCGCTTTAAATTGTAATGTTGCTCCTTACTTTCAGTTGAAAAAACTTGTTTTTATTTAATTTCTGATCATTTTTTAAATAATGCTGGGAAATCCGGCGCCCCCTTCATAGGAATGCCCCTTCCCCCGAGGAAATATCCTCCATGGAAATATTTTCCCCGTAACCCCTACTCCGACCCCCCCCCCCACCCGAAAAAAATTCCTCCTGAAACCGCCTGTATACTTACCAACAACCAAAACTTATATATGTAAACAATGGGCAAAGTTTATAACTTGCAGCCCTTCCCCCAGGAACTTTGGGGGATTAAGTCATCCTCAAAGACATATTAATTAGATTTTCGACTATGCTGAACAAAATGGTTATCTCAAAATTTTGATTGGGTGACTTCGGGAAAAAAGTAAGCGTGGGAGGGGGCCAGTTGCCCTCCAATTTTTTTTGGACACTTAAAAAGGACCCTAGAACTTTTGATTTCCGTTCGAATGAGCCCTCTCACGATATTCTAGGACTACTGGATCGATACGATAACCCCTAAAAAAAACAAAAAAACAAACAAACAAATAAACACGCATCCGTGATCTTCCTTCTGGCAAAAAATACAAAATTCCACGTTTTTGCAGATAGGAGCTTGAAACTTCTATAGTTGGGTTCTTGGATACGCTGAATCTGATGGTGTGATTTTCATTAAAGTTGTGTGACTTTCAGGGACTGTTTCCTCCTTTTTTCGAAAATAAGGCAAATTTTCTCAGGCGCGTAAGTTTGGATGGGTAAGACTAAACTTCATAAACACAAACAAATAAACACACATCCGTGATCTTTCTTCTGGCAAAAAATAGAAAATTTCACATTTGTGCAGATAGGAACTTGAAACCTCTACAGTAGGATTCTCTGATACGCTGAATCTGACAGTGTGATTTTCATTAAGATTCTATGATTTTTAGGGGGTGTAAGTACGGGTATCGCCACTTATTGATGCAAAAATGGCGCAAAAAGGTTGCTATGCCACTTACTCGAAGGGGAGAACCCCTTGTCGGCCCAAATGTTAGTGGGATTCCCGCTCTTACCCCAACGGTTAAGAGCGTTGCCACCAATGTTCGTAGTGTAGCTACCGCTGGCACCAATGTTCCAAGTGTTTAGGTACCAGTATTATACCGGTAGGCCACAACGCCACTGGCGTGGTAATATACGGGTGTCACCACTTATTGGAGGGGAAAGCCCCGGCCCCAAATTATAATGCTATGCCCGTGTCTACCACACCGGTTCTGCAAATATCGGGTTTGGTACTACCCTATTTACAGTATACCCTGTCCCAGGGTATGATAACGCGATCGAGTGGTCAAATGGCCACTTTCTAAAGCCAAATGTTCCCGCCTTGGGTTACGGCTAGAAAATCTCTTAACTCTCTCCTTGGAGGTAACAAACCACCCTGTCAATATAATAATGACGGTACCTCGTAGCTCTATTCCTACCCTACCTGGGTTACGGAAAATAGTACACAGTTTGTAGAAAATACCTTACTTGTATTCTTCCAAAAGGGTCACATATAACAACAGAAATATCCTTCCCCAAACGGGGTCAAAACGTAGACTAAAAAATAATCATAATCTTTACAGCACTGTCCGTAGGGGTGGACCGTCACTTGGCCCAGCCAATCAGCTACATCCCCATTCAAACCCAATTCATCCTCTTAGATTTATCTTTCAATGACTCCCAAACCAGGAAGTACAAAAAATAGAACTTGGTTCAAAGCTTACCTACTGCAAAACCACTATCGCTTAGTAAAGGGAATTTAACCTGTCTTTTGAAATTATACTATAAGCAAATGTAATTAAGAAAACGAAAACAGGTCATTTATCTGAAAGGAAAAGAAACAGGGGTTGGAACCCCAACAGAGTGTTTCCCCCTTTTTTTGAAAATGAGGCAAACTTTCTCAGGGTTATAACTTTTGATGGGTAGGACTAAACTTGATGAAACTTATATATTTAGAATCAACATAAAATCCGATTCTTTTAATGTGCCTATTGGTATCAATATTTCTTTTTTAGAGTTTCGGTTACTATTGAGCGGGATCGCTCCTTACTTACAGTTCGTTACCACGAACTGTTTTATTTCGGTTAAAATTATTATATGACTATTTCTGCTCGTTTCAGGTTTAAATGTCATCCTTTGCTTTTCTTCAGAAACCATTTTTAAATATGGTTTAAATTAAATTTCCGCTCTTTTTTTAAAATGCGCGTATTTGTATTATGTGCGGGAATATTGTTAGGTCATCTTTTTAAGTTGCTTTAAAAAAAAAACGGATTGCAATTTCAATTGTACAGGGAATTCAAAAATGCAATCAAAATTTGTAGTTTTTGTGATTTTCAGATGTTTTACATTTTCAGAAAATAAACGCCTGAGGCCAAAGCACAGCATTATACGCCAGGGTGACTTTAATAGGTTGTAATGGGTCCAGAACTATTGGACTACAAGCTAAGTGACAACTTTGGTAAAAATCAAAGACTGTTGGTGGCTCATCGGCTTCTTTGTATTTCAAATTTGGCGTTTCTAATTTATACTGGTATACTAGCCTTCCATTTGTAACTAAAAACTTTAAAAATCCAAAAGTCTAAGTTCAGAAAAAATGAAAAATCTTAGAATTAGTATATCACTTTGTTGAAAATCAAATAAAATTCATGAAACATATGTTTAGTGTGTTTTGGTTTCAGACTGTTATACTAAGATAATATCCTCAGAATGGTAACCAACAACTTTAAAAATCCCTAGATACCAGCTTTGCTAAAGTTAAACATTATTCGTGACTTATTTCTTTATTGTGTTTTGTCCATCTCTTGTCTACGATCATTCTAGACACCCTTTTCGTAATTCTGGTAACATTCGAATTCATTTCAGCCTATCAGTCAAACTTCAATCCCATAACTCTTTCTCATGCTGCTTGGAATATTCTGACACAATCAGCAAAAAAACTGTCATTCGTTTGGTGGCTTCACAAAAATCGTGAAGACATTTTAATGTATGGATTATTTATTATTATTATTTTTTTAATGCCCCATGCGGTTGATGTCCCTCGGTCATAGAACAACGAGGAATTATTTTAAGACAGAGAATTTTTTTTCTAAATGGATATTTCGACTCTGCGTCTAGGAGCCGTCATCAAAAAGGCACAGATAAATATAAAATAAGACTTATAATAAAATACTTGACCATTAAAAATAAGAAAATAATATTAAAACAGAGCTAGCATCATCACTTCAAAGAGGTTCAACCAGGACTGAAAAACAAACACGAAACGAGACAATTAATACAGGTAAAACAAATCTAGAGCATCTTTAAATGCAATCCTTGCTATTTTGGCAGCTAGCCTAAGAGGTCTCTTTGATACAAGTTCATTGGTATTAACTATAAGTTTTGCAATGTAATATTTTAAATGTTTTTTAATTAAATTTGTGTATAATGCGTTGATTGAATATTCTCCCAAACCCTTATTTGAAGAAGTATTATGTAAATTAAGTTTAATTTCTGTTGCCTCTCGAATAACATGTTTAATACCCATATCGTTCTCAATGAGGGCGGTGTTTTCGAAAAGTATTGTGTGGCTAGGATTTTCAAAATATAGTTACTTAGAGCCGTACCAAAAGAACTAGAAACACAATTACAATTTACAGCCTTTGTTGTATTATCCTTATATCGCAGCAGGCGTATTTTTTCAAATTATGGTGGGTTCTACCAACATAATAATTGCCGAAGTCACATGGTATTTGATACACCCCTCTTTGACGAGTAACTGGGTTCTCATCTTTACCAAAATTAAAGAAATTCATTATGTTTATATTAATTATAAAAACTACATACATATTTTTCTGCGTACAAACTTTTTTTTAATTTCGTAAGAATTTTTTTTACATAAGAAAGGATCATTACATTTTGAAGGTTTATTAGAAGCTTCGCAGGACAAAGGACTCTTTATTTTAAGAGAATATCTTTCTAGCCTACGGCTAATTATATTATTAACAGACGGGATGGGATTACCGTTTCCAAAAGGTCTATCTCTGATAAATTCAAATTTGCTGTGACGTGAGGATTCAAGCTATGTTTAGAGGACGATCCGCGAGAGAAGTTACAACACCTCTTTTAACTTGTGGGAGGCTATTAGATTTAAAATAAAGGTATCTGTTGTTTTGAGTCAGTTTTCTGTAAATACTAAAATCTAGTTTATCACTGTTACGAATTTAAAAAAAGGTAGGAAATGAGGTTAGTAGTTGGTTTCGTATTAAACCAGGAGTTAAGCAGGGTTGCGTTCTATCCCCATTTATATGGATCATTTTGATGGACTTTGTCTTGAGGAGCACAGCAGAAGCACTGTGAGAACACGGAATCAAATGGAGAAGTAATACTTTCCTGGACTTTGACAATGCTGGTGAATGAACTTTTAGAGGTTTTGCGACTTTAGGGTGCAAGAATAGGTTTGAAAATTAATATTAAGAAGACTAAGTCACTAAGGCTAGGAATAAGTGAAGTTGAAAAGGTGACGTTGGGTAAAAAAAAGATCGCTCAAGTGGACAGCTTCACATACCTTAGTATAAGTTTGAAAAACATAAAAAAAAACAAATGGCCGTGGATTGTCAGTAAAATATACACATACTGATATTAAAGTTTTAAGAATTTTTTATTTATTAAAGTAAAAAAAGTGAAAACATTTAAAATGTATATAAATTTCAGTAAAGTGCAAATTATGTTCTGGTCTTGAGAAGGCATGGGGTTGTTAACACTACTCATGTTAATTTTTGCTCGTTTTGAGTTTGACTCGGTTATTTATTTTAATTTCTGTTCCGTTTTGGGTTTCATTTATTTATTTATTGTGATTTATGGTAGTTTTATGATTGGAAGATTATTTGACTTTATTTCTGCTCTTTTTTGGTTTAATGGAGCTCTTTACTTATCTTTAAAAAACTTGTTTTGTAGGAAAAGTTTTTTAAATTAATTCTAATCACAGACCTATGAGAGAATATGCCATTGCAACTACACAGTCATTACTGAAATTATAGCAATGACACCTTATTTATTCTTATGAGAATTAACAGCGACTGCACAATAACCGGGTAATCAGACCAAATAAAATCTTTCCTACAGCTCATCGAGCCTAGTCTGCACTTTAAAATAAAAATGATTCCGTTTGGCCAAGAGCGGAGTTGCTTTTGTTTCAAAGCACACTTATGAATATACATTAGAATAGATCACGATAAATACATTTACATTAGACGAATCTTTACTAAAACTCACCATTAGCTTGACAACTCCATTTTTGAAGTCAGTAATAGCCGAGTCTCTATCATACTGGTCAACACCACCATGTAGGGCAATACAGTCATAACCAGCCTTCATAAGGTCTTTTAATAGATCATCAGCAGCTTCTTGTTTATCAACAAATATAATTACGCTTCCTTGCTCGATGTAGAGGCCAAGAATTTCCAAAAGCTACAATGCAAACAAAATACTAGGATAAAAACCTTACATTACAAGGAAGAAAATAACGGAAAAAAAACTAGCAGAAATTACTGAAAAAGTAGAAGTTTAACAGAGTAAAGAGTTAACGTAACACTTTTTGGAACATAAAACTGTTGGTCTGGCTTAACAGTTTAAAAAAAAAGTATTAAACTGTTATGTGCAATTATTCTGCGTGCTTATTTAAGGATACACGTAAATGAAGAAAATGTAATAAAGACATATAAATACATGGGAATAAAAAACGAAATCTTTCAAATAGGTTGATCGTAGTTTCCGTATAGTCTGCGCAACATGTGAAAAAAGAAATCGACTTGAAAAATTGCTATACAAAGTAGCTTTTAAACGTCCGACACTACTCGAAATATATTAAGAGACGCCTGGCGCTTGCCAACTCTAGAATTAAAGCCTTGATGCCTATAAAGAGAAACAAGAATTGGTCGATACTACTGCAAATGAGACTTTTCAACATAGGGATTATCCTCATTGACATATACACTGTTATTATATACACTGTTATATGCCATATAGACTGTTTGAAAGCTATAAGATCAAAAACCACATACTTGATAAAATGGAACTATGACTGTGGCTGAATAGCTAAACGTCAGACACCCTGAAACCACATTTGCCACTTGTATTGAGTAGTTTGCTGATAAACATAAAAATGAAAGCGGGTTGACGGAGAGGTAGGACCAAGATATTGAACTTGCAAGACTCAAGTTTAACTGAACTTGAAGTTGCAACGATTTTTGAGGCGATCGACGAGATTAGATGAGCTAAAAAGTCGTCTCAAATATGTTTTATATTATTACCTTTTTGAAAACTTTTCGCTAAAGATTGCTTATACTGGTTAAATAAATATCTCACGCCTTATTTTCCTTGTAAATTCAAAAAGTGATTTTTGTGGCTCGAAATTCCTCATGTTAGGGTCTTAGAGGGAATGGAGTTAGTTAGAGCTCAAAGTAACATTCCCAGCTCCACCTCCAAGCAATATTTTAAGCTCAAGTCTTTAAAATGATTTTTTTTTGTAATTTAAGTTCATAAGTAAATACAGTTTTACCTTTCATTCTTTTTTTTATTTTTATTAATTTTTGTTAGAAAATGGAAAAAGGTACCCTATCATTATAGTTAGTTGCAGATAGAGTTTGATTAAGAATCTAAAATAACTAATTTTCTTGTAGTTATCAAGAAATCTTAGAAACTAAACAAATCTTGCCTTTATTGAAAAAAGAATGTTAAGAATATTTTTTATACATAATTTTTCACATTTCACACGTGAGGGGGGTGGTCCATCTCGCTCTTTTGTTCTTGGTATGACCTTGCGAGAAATCCTTACATTGTGATCTCACAATATTACTGTATCGATCCTACAAACACGACTAATAGCAGATGCGACATAAGTAGCAATTTTAGTTTTAGTAGAGGTAGTATAAGTAAAGATTCTGGTAATAGTTAGAGCAGTATTCGTAGTAGCGTATGGATTCAAGGTAGCAGCAGTCATGTTGGAAATAGTTTAAAAAGAAGCAACGTAGAACAATGAAGTAAAATGAGGTATATCTCGAGTAGTCTCAGCGGGTGAGGGTAATAGTATTAGAATCCATGGTAGGAGTAGCAATGGTAGCAGCAGTCACTGTGGAGTAATACCACGAGTAGGAACAGTCATTGTAGTAGCATTCTGCTAGAGTTAGTTAGGATAGAAACTTTCCGGGTAGAAGCAGTTAGGACAGGAGAAGTAGTGCAGGGATGATCATGGTAGTGGTAGTGCTGGTAGGATCAACCGTGGTAGGATCCATCTTTGTAAAAGTGATCGTAGTAGGGTTTGTCGTGTGGTAGCAGTAGCAGTGGCAGCAGCGGTAAAACCCGTGGTAGGAGAAGTTCCAACAGGAGTAGAAGCAGCATAGCAGTCGCAACAGGAATATCGATGAAGGAGACGTCATGGCTTGAGTAATCGTGGTAAAAGTAGTGGTATAGCAGAAGCAGAACTTTTCTTTTTGAGGTAATATTTGTCGTGGTCAGAGTGGTCATGATATAAGCAGACGTGGTAAGAGCAGCCAACGTGGTAATAGTAGCCATCGCAACGGCAATGGAAATAAAAGCCATGGTGGGAATAGTCGTGGTAGGGCTAGTAGTTTTAGCAGCAGTAGTAGTTGCGATTGGAATAATAGTGGCAGCACCAGTAGTTCTGGTAAAACACGATCAGGACTAGACTTAGTTTTGGTAGTAGTGGCTGTGGTCAGATTAATCTTGGAAGAAGTCTCGTAAGGAACTGTCATTCATCTCAGTGCTACCGGTAGTGGCATTGGTCGTTGTGGTAGGAGTGGTCGTATGGTAGGAACAGTAATGATAAGTGATTCCAGTTTCAACAAGGCGTAAAATGTCTACCATTTTACAAAAGGCTATTTATGATTGAAGAGGGCTATCTGCACAGTTTTCACACCCATGTCTCTAGGGCTATACATATTATGCAACATACAAATATGCTCGTATTTTTAGATTACATAAGATATTCAAAAAAAGATATAAGATATCAAAGAAATTTCAATCGGGAGCCCAGATGAGCTGAAATCACGTTTCAGAGTTGAAATAAAAAAAAAAACGTTAGAAGAAAAAAGAAAAGGACAGCGGTAGCGAAAATACTACTGACCAAAAAATTAAAACAATGTAAAACGATTTGGCATCGAAAATATAAAACGGTACAAATCAAGAATTCATATAAAAGTGGCTAAACAATACACTAACACATAACAACACAGAATGAATCATTATTCATTGAAGATTAGGTCAAAGTGTCATGTGATAAGATTGGTCTAAAACAGAAGGAAAAGGAAGGAGGGAGAAAGTCATAAATATGTCAAAATACTAAAAACAATTCAAGCTAGTAAGAATTATAGATGAGTATAAAGTTAATAATACGCTAAAAGGGGGGAAACGAAGAAACGGTCACAATAAAAAAAAGGGGAACTATCAGGTTGTTGCACTATTTTTCTGGTAAAGTCCTTCAGGGGAAAAGTTTTTAGTGCGAGGGTTTAGTATTGAATTTTTCCAAAAACGGAGGAACAGCGTAACTCTTCTAGACTCAGGTGTTACTAACCTAACTTTTTTTTTAGAAGAAGAGAGTCTGGAACTTCACCTTCTTTGAAAATTATTCGAAGGGCTCTTTTTTGGATAGATTCAATTTTATTCTACTCTTCCTAGGAAATGTCAATGTGCCTAACTCAACAAGCCTATTCAAGATTAGGGCGAACAAGGTAAGGTCACAATCCTTAAATGATGGGAGGGGGGGGGACCAAAGTTTTAAAAAACTTAAGGACGGAGATAGGAGTGTTAGCTTTGTATGTGGCATTCTTGACATGGATATTCCGCTTTGAATTAGAAGAAATCGTGACACCAATTAATTTCAAGGGGGACACAGAAATTTCTTGAGGGATAGGCATAGGATAAGGAAACAGGTTTCGGTCTTTCCGACCATTTTGATCTAACTGACTGTCTTAGAACTTTGATACAATACCATATTGGCAACGAGATTCCAAAAGATGGATGCCAGCCCTCTGTTTGGTGTTATCAGTTATAAGATAACTTGTCCCTGAATTTATGACCGAATTAGACCCCTCTCAACTTTCTACATCATCCTTAAAATATCATGAGGCAAAAAAATAATTCAATCAAAAAAATTTTTTGTTAAGAAAGCCTCTTTTATCCATAAAATTGTAATTGTAGTTATTTATTTTCACTCCTAAACTGGGTGTTAATTACCTTCATGAATTTATTGTCATCTTCAATAATAAGGACGTGTTGCACAACTTCTTTGGCCACGACAGAACGACCACCAACAGTTATTTCCAAAGGTGTATGAAGAATATGCCTCGCTAAAGCTTCCATCTGCCGTGGAAAGGTAGCACTGAACAAAACAGTTTGCCGATCAGGTCGGGTGTTGTCCATAATCCTCATTACCTAAGGGTTAAAACAGAAAATTAAACTGTTCGACAAAACTAGCTTTTTTCAAGATAAAAACAACTCAATTTACTCAAAACGAGTGTTTTCCGCATCCTTTTTACCTAGGATTTGTTTCTACGTTGACATTAATTTTAACTTTTCTTATGATGAGCCAAGAAGCTCAAACCAGCAAAATCGTAGATAGTAAATAGAATTAAGCTAATGGAGCAACATTTAACATATTGATGATTTGACCAAGCTAATTTCCACCTTTGAGCGTCCATGCTTAACATATTTACAACAGTTAACAAGAAAACCCTGATTTATCTTTGAAAAAGATAACTTATCTTTCTCATACGCTGCTAAAACACTGGGGGGTAAACTCTGTCTTTCTAGCCCATAAAATAAGGCATTCAGCGTTGCCTTTAAAGAAATATTGTCAAACTCGTCCATCAAGAGGAACTATAAAAAGTTTGCAACATCAAGTGGCAGGATATATTACGAAAAGGTAGAAGCAAATGTTATATGAATACTGTATCTAGAAGATCACATTGTATATTATTCTGCTAAACGTTGGATGAAACCTCTATATTGACTCTCGTGCACTCTCACGGAGAGTATTTTATGGCTTTTCTTTCCTTTCTTTTTGTTCAACTGATTCGCATAAATAGAAGTGGAAGTCGTACTTAGGTGTCCTATTTGTGCGAAACCGAGAGTGAAGCTCTTTACCATGAACATCAACAACAACAAGAACAATAAGGAATTCTTTTCGCAACAGTGGAATTCTATATTTGAACGAATATTTCGACTCTATATCCAAGGGCCATCCTCGGCTAAACATAAATTTTATTTCGGGAGTTTGTTTGTCTGATAAGCGTATTTTTGACCATGTTGATCTGTGTTCCGTTTTATCTTGTATTGATAAGTCGTG
>JAQQPU010000058.1:90194-124054 GCA_029168905.1 Artemia sp. Kazakhstan ARC1039 | reverse complement strand
ATTAACCAGTGTAATCATATACATTCGATGAAGAAAGAGCTAAATACTAATGACTTACCATTATTGGCAGCTAAAATTTCAATCATTCTCCCGGGTGTACAGACAATGATTTCAGCACCACGTTTAAGTTCAGCAATTTGCTCAGATATCCCAGTGCCCCCATAAACACATACGGTGTTTAATCCAATGCTTTTTCCAAATTTTTTTGATTCTTTTCCAATCTGCAAACACAGCTCACGAGTCGGCGCCATTATAAGAGCTAAAAAACAGATTAAACGTTATTCAAAGCACTTGTTACAGTTAATGAAACCAGAACAAAGGCCTCTCTTTTCCTTCGACGGTACAGGAGCACAAAACAGTAGCACAGGGAACACAAATTTTCGTCCATTTACAGCTTTCAACGGAACTGCGAGAAGGATGGAGGGTTTTTCGGGACCAGAATTATAGTTCGCTCCATGGTTTCCAATCCCCACCCCCTTCCTACAAGTCCGAAAAGAAGGAATTCGGGAAAGAGTTGTCATTTTTAAACGACTTTATTAGTGACTATTGGAAGTTATCTTTAATAAAAAAAAAACATTTAAATATTTGTAACGCAAAGTGGTTTCTTTGATAGCCTCATGGTTATACCCAAGAAAAAGAAGATAGCTTAATTCCATTTATAACTCCACTTCATGAGCAATAATTTACTTCTTTTTCATTCTAAACCAATGAAAATTATATTTTTCCGTCTTTCTGCTCGAGACTTACAGACTCTTAAACCTAACCATATACTGTTTTTACGCGGTTAAATATAAATGAAGTTTTCAAATAAGTAATTTGCGTACACCATTCTATCCACAAACAGAAATTACCAACATGTTTCTTTCGACATTATCAGCCTATTTCACTGCAATTGGAAGTATTACTTAATTTTTTTTAATATTATCTTACTTTACAAAGCAGAGGCAACATATTCGAATGTCAAGTTAGCAGTCTGGAAATTTCAACTAGAAGAGGTTCAAAGTTCACGTTAAATGTTCGTTCTAGATTTTCATATTTCTACTTGGTGTCATAAAATCTTCTATTAAATAAAGACATATTACCTTTCTGATAGACAACTGAATGACGGAAAGCTAGAATTGTGACTTGTATGTTATTATGTCCATGACAGGAGAGCTATATAAAACAGAGCTTATCGCACAAGACCTTCTCTGGATGAGTTGCAGAGGAGAAAAGAGTTTACCATTACCTAATTATTGTTTTCAAAAAGGCATTATTCGTTTGTCTAATCATTTGTTTAGCTGATTCACAGAAAATTAGACATTACTATAAAAAATTCCAACCAAAATTCTACTAGAAATACACATATCCTAATTAATTTCTTTTTTTTATAAAGATTAATTTTTTCATTAGTGTTGTCTGATGAAATGGACTTCCGATAATTGTCAATTGTTATATCAGCCTGTTATAAAGATGTTGTGTATATTTCTCCTTGATACAGCTTTCAAAGTAAAATCAAAGTCGGTGAGGTGGGCGAGCTCCTATATTCTTCTTCCGGAATTTACATCTATTTGCACTATATTTTTCAGTCTATTTGAAATTTAATTTCCTTTAAAATTTCCGGATTTTAAGTGAATTTCTCAAGAAGATGAAAATTCCATTTAGCCAAGAGAAGTAGACTTCTTCCGCAAAACAAATGTTTATAGACACGATCATATCAAGTAAATTAAAAAAGGCTGAATGCATTTTTTTTCTTATTTCACATTTAACATCTTCTTCCTGATTCTGTTATCCGAAAAGTATTGCTTTAATCATTTTTCAGGTGATAGAAATAATATTAAGCGTACAGACGCAAATATAAAGTTCACCAACATTAATCATTCTATTAACAAACTGAAGCAAATAGAGCTTATAATCACTTACCTAGCGGACCATCACCTTCTTCGAGAGATGGTTGATCTATAACGTGTCTAAACAGAGGAAGCAGGAAGGCCAATGTTTTCCCACTACCAGTCTTGGCAATTCCTATGATATCTCTACCTAGAAAGATTGGTTGTTTAAATGTCATTTAAGAAGTTAACGTTAATTTTCTTTTCATCAAACTATTTTTATTTGCAATCACCGATGCAATGAGATAAATTTCCGGAAAGCCTAGGCGTGTGTTCAATTTACTTCTTTTCTTGTTAAAAACAAACCCTTCTTCAACGCAGTCCAGTCCTCTCCTAATTATTTTCCTAAGTGGGATACGACACTTACGACAGAAGGTCTAATACAAAGCAGAAGCTTGTCATTAAAGAAGGCTCTTTTTCTTCTCTCTCTCTCTCTATCTCTCTCTCTCTCTCTCTCTCTCTCTCTCTCTCTCTCTCTCTCTCTCCTTTTTTTCTTTTAAATTCATTTGTGATTATAATAAGCAACTCACCAGACATGATTGCAGGTATTGCTTGTGCTTGAATAGGTGTAGGCTTTTCATAATTCAATTTTTTAAGGACATCGAAGACTTTCTTGGATACACCACATTGTGCCCAGGTTTTTATAGGCTTCGGACAATCTTTACCCTTAATCTTGATACCTTCTAATTCCTAGAAAAGAAAATATACGACATTTATTTTATATTCCTTTCAATTAAAACTTGCACAGAACACATCGACGTTAAAAATGTTCCTCCTTTTTTTTATTGATTGATGTCCGATTAAAACTTTGCACACAAAACACCGTTTACGTAGCAAGAAAGAGTCTGTAAAACAAGAGAATAGACACATACAGATTAAATACTTGTGCGGATGGGGAATCTGAGGATTTTTCGATTACTATTTGTCATTTTAGGGGAGAGCAGGGCCATTCGGGTTAATTCTAGGAGGTAAATCCTCCCTCCCCATGTGCAGGCACTGTACGAACACTCCAGCCGTTGTGTCTCTTTCATAAACTTTTAAGCGTGAAAATGAGCTGATATGGGGCTTGCTACCTTTAATACCGTACTAAACGTTAAACACGTATCTTAATTATTGTTAGAACTTACAAGTATTTCCTATCTTATAAACGTTTGAAAACATAAAATTCACCTATAAGTAAAAAAGAACAACGACAAAAAAGAGGTATCAAAGAATTTAAAACCGAAATCATTCCTCGTTAGCCTATTAATGGATTAGCCTGCCTATGTTTCTGACATTTATACAAGGGTATTTTTAGGCTTAAACTTAATTATAGTTGAACCGTTTTCAACTAAATTTTTATAAGATGAGCCTGTTACACTATAACATATAGTTTTAGGCTCAGGAAGACTTCTTTGTGCTGTTATTCAAAATTTTTACACACAATTTAAAGACCTATTGTCCTGCTAATTTAACTGTTTACAATAAATTTAAAGCTTAATTCGCAACTTTTCCATCGCCCACAGTTTTTGTTGAATGATATTTTTGACTTTTATTAATGTTTTAATTATTCTTAGTTTAGTCGATTATGCAAGCTATTTAAAGTAGATCAAAATAGATATAAAGCTGTTTGGTGCATTATGTTTTTAGCTTATTTATTGCTGATTTTTCACAAACATTTTCTTTTTCTTAAATTTATTGAAAGCTACTACCAAAAACTGCGTAACCACATTTGGTGTTTTTTTTTTTTGCTATTTTATTAAGATGTACATGCTTATTGGTGCACTGGATTTAGGATCCTTTGTCTGAGAGGCTGAGGGTTCGAATCCTAGTGTACCAAATTATTTTAGTTTCGGACGGGGTCAGTGACGTGACTCTGTAAGCTCAGCCAGAGTCGACCCAGCTATAAATGGGTACCTTGAGAAATCTGGGGGTGGTAAACAGGAAGGGTGTGCGAAAGCACAGGAAGGCTGGCCCCCATCCCCCAATTGCACTTCCTGGCTGAGATCAACTCCAAACGGAGATCAGCACCGTCGGTTCGGACCTTAAGGGTCTAGTGCCACATTTATTTTTACATGCTTATGTATGTTTCAACTTAACCAATTCAGACACTCAGATTTCATTATCAGTGTCCTTGTTATTTTGATGCAATTTTATATGCTGAAGTAAATATACAACAATAGATCTCAATTATGATATTTTATGCAATGAAGTTTTTTTTCAAAGGATCTCCGAAGTTTCAGAGAAGAAGAAAATTAAAGAGTCCTTACAACGAAACCGACGACAATCAGTACAAAAATTCAGACCATATCCTCATATAGAATCTGAACAATTCCACCAGCAACGCCTATTTTAGCCCTGAAACAGATCTAAAAAAAGTTCAATTTTGTTCCATTTTTTTAATGAAATAACACTTAATTGTTTAGGAAAAATCTGTGGAGTAATTTTGTATGGTTCAGATATTACGTAACCCACATTATTTTTTAGAAACAATTTTCAATTCTTTGTTTCAATTTCTGGTGTTTAATAGCCCGAAAACTAAGGGCGTAAAAAGTCGAAACTTTATCTCGCCATTAAAATTTTTCTTGTTAAAAAAAAAACCGTAAAACAAAACTCCAAACTCAGAACACCTAAACTTTAAGACAGAACAAGCTTTGAAAAAATCATTAAGCAAACATTATTGGTAATAGGAAAACTTTGATTGTAATTTATTTAATCAGCATAAATACTTTTTATCAGAACCTTATATCTTAACTTCAGAGCAGAGAAGGTTTTAATTTTGTTCTCCAGTTTAATACGTGAAACCTGTGTACATAAATTAAAAATAATTCCATCTTTAATAGATAATACATTGAAGGCAAATGATTTTTTTACTATGGTAACACTAGAACGTTGGCTCCGATCATATTAAATAAAAAAAACAAGTTTTTTTTAACTGAAAATAAGGAGCGACATTAAAACTTAAAACGAGCAAAAATTATTCCGTAAATGAAAGGGACTGTCCCCTCCTCAACGCCCCGCTCTTTACGCTAAAGTTTGACTCTTTCTAACAACTCTACTTTATAAAACAATAAAAAACCTTAGCGTAAAGAGCGGGGCATTGAGGAGGGGACAGCCCCTTTCATATACGGAACAATTTCTGCTCGTTTTAAGTTTTTATGTCGCTCCTTACTTTCAGTTAAAAAAAACTTGTTTTTTTTTTTATTTCTGAACGTTTCTGAATTAATGCAGATTTTGAATTTTGTTCACCGTACACGAATAATTAAGACAAAACTTGCAAATTAATTTAATTTCTTCAACTAATAACCACCTTAGAAATGAACATACTGAAATAATTTAAATACATAAATTTAACAACTTCTGTTTTTAGCCTAGGGCTATATCTGTAGTTATAGCTCAAGCATTTTTATTGAGGAGAGGGGTGTAAGAGAGAAATCTTGCATGTTTTTTGTATGTGATTGAAAATTAAAACAAAAGATTTTGACTGTCAGACTAATTCCTATGATATCATTGAAAGATAAAATTGTATAAAAAGTAGAAATAGTAATTTGTAAAAAGTAAAAAAGTAAATTGTAAGTTAACTAGGACATACAATAAGATTGGAACGATAGAGAGAAGATTAAGATGGCCCCTGCTCAAGGATGACACGCAAAATCGTGAAGCGTTCCACATCTTTTTTTTTGGCCTCCCCGAGGCCATTCAGCTTGTCCCCAGGTGGCGATAGGGGAACGTCCTACAGATATGTAGGGTACCTCCATAGGACGCACGGACCAAGGGGGGACCTTGTCCCTGGGGGTCCATAATAGAAACTGGGGCACCCTCGCCCGGGGTCATAAATACAGGCGGAGGAGGAAGAAGGCCCCTCAAATGTACACTCAAAAAGGCCCACTGGTTTGTCCACAAGTCCCAGGAGTTACAAACCTTCTCCCAGTAATGGGTTAAATTGCATGGTGATGCAGAACACCATCGCAGGAGGGTCCTCTATAGGAGGACAACTGCCACAGGGCGTAGGATCCAGATCTATGGACAACGGCCTCTGAAAAGGGCTGCCTCGACCCTTTCGGGGTACCTGCAAGACTGGGGACCTTGCGGTCAACTCTATTCCCACTTGAGGAGTGGTGCCCCTCGAGGAAATTATAGCCTAGTAAACGACACAGCACTCGCACGGGATTCTGACTAATGGACAATTCTTCTGGGCTTGGTATTTTTTGACGGGCGTCTTCGGGCTGAAAAACCTCTTCCTAGCTAATTTATCTATTATGGGGTGCCTCCCCGTAGTAGCATAATATTTGTAGGCATGAATATATAATGAGTCGGAGGTAATAGGCTTGAGATTGTCTGTGCAGGATTTCGACTCTTGTTGATAGAAGAGCATCGCCAAGTGCTGAAAACCATTTTGTGACCAAGATGGGCCCGGGATTACACAAAGCCTCCATTCATGGAGGTCCCAAGGACTTCTTGCTGTCCGGTTCTAAGCTGGCTTAAGCACTTCGGTGTAGACTTGAGAAGATATGTGATCCCCGTCCTGCACTGGTATCCGGGATCATTGCTTTTCCTGAGGCGAAAATAATTTCAATGATTTAAAAAACATGAAAATTGGAGCTTGGAATATTACGACGTTAAAAAATGTTTACTGTATCGATATTTTGACTGACGAATTCAGATGATTCGAACTGGATTTATTAGGAGTTTCAGAAACTCATATCCCAGGGGTAAGAAGCATTAAAAATTAGGCGATATAGAATTTGTTTACTCAGGCAGGAAGGATGGGGTACATAAACAGGGAGTAGCGCTCATGATGAATAAGGAAGCTGCTAAGCCTTGTTTAGGCTGGGAAGGTATTAATAATAGAATACTAATTGCTCATTTTATGACTAAAAAGTTCAGGGTATTAGTTATAGTAGTATACACCCATGTAGAACCAACTGACGGAGATACTAGTGACTCAGATTAATTTTACTTACAGTTACAGGAGCAAATACAGGGTCCCAGGTAGAAATATGATGTTATTACTGGGAGATTTTAACGCCCAGGTAGGTAGAAATAGAGATAGATGGTATCCTAGCCTAGGTAAATTTGATGTAGGAAAAGAAAACAGTAATGGATACAGACTTTTGCAATTGTGTAGGTATAACAATCTAGTTATAACCAATACGGTGTTTGGTCATAAAATGGCTCATAAGTTATCATGGTATTAACGTGATGGTAAGACAACGAGCCTTATTGATTATGTTATAGTATACCGAAGACTGGCAGGATCAATACAAGATACTAGGGTATATATGAGTGCTAGTATTGATGTTAAAAGTAAAGATCACCGTCTAGTAGTGTCAAGGGTTAATTTAAAGCTGAAATATCGGAAGGGTAACTACCTCTCGGGAAGTTATGATGTTGGTAGACTCAAGGATGAGAATTTGAGAGATACTTTCCAGGAACAGTTGAATACTAAACTTAAGAGTTTAAAATTTGATAATGTGAAAGATGGCTGGAATAATTAAAGAAAAATAATTTGTGAAGTTGCTGAAGGTGTCTTAGGGAAGAAAGCTAGAACTGCAGCTAAGAATATTAGTGAAAAAGCTTTAGGTTTAATAGAAAGGAGAAAGGACTTGTACAAGAATTATCTGAGTGATAGATCATAGGAAAATAAAAGGAATGTAAAGCAAGTGGAGAAAGCATTAAAATCTGAACTAAGGAGGTGTGAAGTTGAGGCCATTGATAAAATTGCTGAGGATCTGGAAGATTCAGCTAGACGGCATAATAGTAAAATATTGTACTGGCATGTTAACAAATTGAGAGGGAGTAGTCAATCCGGACTTGGCCCAGTTAAAGATAGGAATGGGGCCGCAATTAGCGATAAGGAAAAAACTAAAGAGAGATGGGCCGAACATTTTGAGACTTTGCTTAACCGAGATAGAGTTGCAGGAAAAGATATAGAGGAAAATGAAACAGTTTGTGATACCTCGAATGTGAAGGAAGATTTATTTTGTGAGGAAGAATTAGCAACAGTACTAAAAGGATTAAAAAATAATAAGGCTCCAAGTGCTGATAAGGTGGTAAATGAGTTTCTCAAATAAGGTGGCTCTGAAGTGAGAAATAAGTTACTGAAGATTATGAATATGATTTTTGAAAAAGGGGAAGTACCTAACGATTTTAGGAAAACGTTAATTAAGCCACTTTATAGGAAAGGTGATAAAAGTGAGTGTGGTAATTATCGAGGCATTAGTCTGGTCTCTGTAGGTAGTAAATTACTTAGTAATATGATACTTTTTAGACTGAGAGATGTCATAGACAAAGTTTTAAGAGAAGAACAGTGCGGTTTTAGAAAAGGTAGAGGATGTGTTGATCAAATTTTCACTCTTAGGCTAATAATTGAGAAGTGCCTGAGTTTTCAAACACCTTTGGTCCTCAGTTTTATAGATTATGAGTCAGCGTTCGATTCTGTTGATAGAAGAGTTTTAGTAAAGGTTTTATCCTTGTATAGTATACCAGACAAATACATTAAAGTGATTAGTGCTATGTACGAGACTAACACTGCTGCGGTTAAGGTAGGAAATGAGGTTAGCAGCTGGTTTTGTATTAAATCAGGAGTTAAGCAGGATTGTGTTCTATCCCTTTTTTATATGGATTATTTTGACGGACTTTGTCTTAAGGAGCACAGGAAAGGCAATGGGAGACCACGGAATCAAATGGGAAGGAAAAAGTCTCCTGGACTTAGATGCTGATGATTTAAGCATCCTAGATGAAAGTGTGAGCAAAATGAATGAAGTTTTAGAGGTTTTGCGAGTTCAGGGTGCTAGAATAGGTTTGAAAATTAATGTTAAAAAGACTAAGTCACTAATGCTAGGAATGAGTGAAGATGAAAAGGTGACGTTGGGTAATGAAAAGATTGATCAGCTGGGCAGCTTCACTTACCTTGGTAGTATTATTTGTAAAGATGGTAGGAACAGTGAAGATGTTAAAAGTAGAATAGCCAAGGCTCTGGGTGTTTTTTCACAGTTAAAAAAAGTTTGGAAGAATAGGAAGATAAGTCTGCAAACCAAGATTAGAATATTAGAAGCTACAGTGATGACAGTGGTCAAATACGGCTCTGAAGCATGGACGCTCCGAAAGGCGGATGAAGATTTGCTCGATGTTTTCCAGAGAAATTGCTTAAGGATTGTTCTTGGTACCCGGCTGACTGACCGTATTTCAATCAGAGTTCAACCTGTTAACACCTATTTGGTTTATGCCTTTCTGCATTAAACTCAGTTAATTCAGTGACATAGTTGATTAACTGTAACCTTACTTCCGGATTTTGCCACCAGCCATCAGGTGAATTGAACTTTTTAACCCTTTATATTAACCACCCAAATGACTAAAGAATAACCAATTTAGTGACAAAGTTGACTAACTGTGACCTAACTTCCGGATTTTGTCACCAGCCATCAGGTGAATATTGAACTTTTTTAACCCTTTATATTAATCAACCAAATGACTAAAGGACAACCAAAGGACTTTAAGAGAGTGTGTCCTGAGTGTAGATTAAGGGCAACAATCAATTGCCTGGTATGTAGTACATGCAACTCTTCCATTGATGAGCAACGTGCGGGGATAGAACGTTCCCAGTGGAATAAAAACTGGTTATGTTTGGATTGTTCCTCGAAACAAAACATCACCCAAAATCAAGAATATACCACCCCTAATTCTTCGAAAGCTGATGATACCCCACGACGCCGATTGTCAGAAATAAATTCTTCCTTAAAAGAAATTTTAGATGATATCAGGTCGTCCCCCCTTGCCCCGACTTGCCAAAGGGATGGTAAAGCTTTCATTGCAGCCCAAAGCGAGTGTCAGACTACTCCCCTACCAGTATTAACCAGTGTTGCCAGTTGCCAGACTGATTTTCTGCTAGAAACTAAAGATGCCAGTACCCAGACGGATTTTGAATATATTTGTGAGCCTTCTAATGATGCCTCCTGCCAGACTAAAAATTTTCCTTGTGGCAATTGTGATTCCTGCCTCCTATGTGACCCTTCCCTCCCCTCCCTTTTAGTGCTAAAAAAAAACTCGAGTTCGTTACCAACGAAATTTCACCTTTAATTGATCTTAGGGGGAATATAATTAAGAACACACTTAAGTCTGTGAATACGAATAAAAAAAAATGCCAATTTGAAACCAACTGCAATTCAATCCACAAACAACAACTCCCAACACATGAATATTAATGAGGCAAGTGTCAACTCAAATATGAATTTAATCGGTCACCTAGTTCCAGAGGTCAGTGACAGCTTAAATGAGAACTCAATCAATATTCCAGATCCAGAGATCAGTGACAATTTAAGTGTGAACTCAGCCAATATTCCAGTTCCAGGGGTCAGCGACAACTTGAGTATTATTAGTAAATCGGTTCCTGAAGCCAAATCAGGGAAGAATTTCTATTGCCTGCCGTTTTCACTTGGCCAACAAGTGTATAAATAAGAGTGATTGTACCTTTGTTCACCCTTGTATGTCTTTTTTAACTACTGGTCACTGTAACGACAATTATTGCTCCCTTTCCCATTCCAAACCCTGCCATAAATTTCAAAGTGGCCTTTGTTTCGAGACTAAGTGCATGTTATTACATTTGAAAAACAGGGATTATCGTGCTATAGCCAGGCGCAGAAAAATTTTAAATAGTAAAATAGTTACAAGTTCTCAATCAACCCAAAAGCGGAGCCCCCTTCATTCAATTAATAAAATTAGCTCACCAGCGCATACTCTTCCTTTTTTATCCCAAATCCACCCTGCTCACTCAAAAAACTTTCACCTTTACCACCCAGAAAAAAACTCCATATTCCCAGCAAAATCCCTTCCCTCTTAACACTCCAGTTAACCCCTCCCAAGTTGAACCCCCTGAAAATAACACCGTCTTATTTCCCTCCCATATTTTCCCGCCTCCGACCCATGCGTTTAATCCCTCGTGCCCACCCTACCAGGGTGACTCAGGTCTGAGACCTTTTGCATTTAATAATTGTCTTGTATTAAACCTAATTGTTCGCACTTCCCGACAACTGAAAACAAGTCGCACCTTCCTCATCATGCTTCGGCTGTATCCTCGCCCTCACCTCCACATCCAAATCCCCAAGGTAAATCCTTCTCTTACCCTACTTCTCCGCAGCATCATAATATTAAATTGAAACCACACCCAGGAAATTCTCAAACACACCAAGTATCCCTGTCAAAATTCCCCAATCGGTTTGTTTTTCCCAAACTTTTAGTTACTAATGCCGAAAGTCTTAATTTTGAAAAGCTTATTGAACTCGAGGTGCTTTCAGAATCGAATCTAATCGATATTATAGCTATTACGGAAGTTCAGTCCCACGACCCAAGGTCTCTGCGCCTGACAAATTATTCAGAGTTTATTAAACTCCGTCCTTTAGACCACCCACTTGGAAAAAAAGGTGGCGGTGTTTTGTTCTTTACTAAGAGTAACCTTTACCCAAAGGTTATTCGAGTCCCTAGTTTATCCGAGTACGATGAAATCCTCTGGCTAAGTATTAGAGTTCTCCCTCGTCCATTTAATATTATTGCAATAGCCGTTTTCTATTACTCCCCAAATCAAAATATCGAGTCAAAACGTAAATTCATCCAGCAATTGCAGACAAGTGCTGATTTTGTTATTTCTAAATACCCCAATGCTGGTCTTTTTTTAGTTGGCGATGCAAACGACCTTAAAATGGATTCAATTTGCTCCTCACTTAAAGTTCAGCAGACTGTTAAAATACCAACGACTCGGGGAAATACCTCTCTTAATGTTATTTTAACTAATATGTATAATTTTTACAACCCTCCCTCAGCTCTGCCTCCATTAGGTGGGAGTTATCATCTTTCGATTCTTTTATCCCCCTCCTCAAATTTTAATCATTCTTTCTCAATAACTTATGGCAGTTATCGCCCTCTTCAAAATTCTGGTCTTCTTTCTTTTGGTATGTGGCTGAATACTGAAGATTGGTCCGATGTTTATAGTTTAAAAATTATTGATGAGAAAATGGCTTTGTTCCACAAAAAGCTAATTGACAAATATCAAATTTGCTTCCCGGAAAAAAAAAATTTAAAAATTGCTCCAGTGACAAACCCTTTATTAACCAAACTATAAAAACACTAATTAGAACCAAATTGAAGCTTTTCAAAAATGGTAAACCAGATCAAGCCAATAAACTAAGAAAATCAATTAAAAGAAAAATTCGCAAATTGGCACGATCGTACTACAAAAATAAGGTCGAAGTATTGTTTACTAATAAACCAAAAAACTGGTATTCTGAGGTTAAAAAGCTGTGTGGCAGGAGGCTTGAACAGCTTAACTTCAATCTACCCGAGTCCCCTGATATTACTGCCAATAATCTCAATAAATTCCTAGCTTCCATTGTCCAGAGTCTTCCACCACTGTCCGACCAATTACCATCAGGAGCCCTTTCCCCTTCTTTACCCACTGTTTCTCCGTCTGAGATAGAAAGAAGAATTCAAAAACTAAGAAAGACAAGTATTTGTCCTTTGGATATCCCCTTTCCTCTTATTAGTGGCTTCGGTGATTTCTTGTCTAAGCCCTTGTCTTTCCTGTTTAACAAGATTACCGAGTCTGGGCAAATTCCTACAATTTGGAAACAGGGTTTCATAACCCCTTTGAAAAAGAAAAACGGAAAGCCTGGTTTTGAAGGCGTCCGGCCTATTACTCTTACTCCTATTTTCTCGAAACTTTATGAAGGATTACTTGCAGATTGGCTAAAGGAAAAAATCCTACCTCTTACTGACTTGAAATAATTTGGGAACCTAAAATCCACCTCTACTTCCCATTACCTCATTTCTCTTATTGATCACATCGGGAAAATCCCTGAAAAGCCTAATTACTGGCTAAATTTAATTTTCATCGACCGTCAGAAAGCATTCGACCTTGTTAACCCCAATATTTTAATTGAGAAACTTGTCAACGAGTTCAATATTGATCCCTTACTGGTGAAATTAGTTGCCTCCTTCTTAACAAATAGATCGCAAGTTGTCAAATACCAAAATCATTATTCAAATCCTCTCCCTGTCCACAACGGCATACCCCAAGGTACTCTCCTAGGTCTCCTCCTTTTTTCAGTAAAGATCAACAGCCTCGCAAAGGAATTTCCTGACCGATGGAAATTTGTTGATGACCTAACGGTTGTTGAAACTTGCTTCAGAAATTTAATAAGTGACCCTATGAGTATCCTCAATGAAATTGGAGACGAGGCCTTAGACTTAGACATGATAGTAAACCCCTCTAAGTCCATGATAATGCCCATTTGTTTCCTCAAATCCTCGCCTTATTTTCTTAATCCTATCCCTCCTGAAATTTCTGTGTCCTCATTTAAACTACTTGGCGTCACAATTTCTTCAAATTTAAAGTGGGATATCCACGTTAATGACATCATCCATAGAAATAATGTGTCTATCGCCCTCCTTAAACCCTTAAATAAATTCAGCGTCCTCCCTTCCCACTCCTTAAGAATTTACACGTCTTTTGTCCGCCCGCATCTAGAATATGCTTGTCCAGTTTGGCACCCTGGTATCTCTCGCGAAGAATCGGAAAAAATCGAATCAATTCAAAAAAGGGCCTTGCCAATAATTTTCAAAGAAGGCAAGGTGCCTTACTCTCTGCTCCTAAAAAAAGCTAGTCTGAAAACCCTGGAGCAAAGGAGGGTTTCGTTGTGCCTCCGTTTTGCAAAAAATGCCATAACAAACCCTCGGACGGCAAGTATTTTCCCCAAACGTCACTCCCCATCCAGAATACGGCCGCCTCGAGCTGTTTCTGAGCCCATCCCTGCTTTGTCACCCATTCGCTGCGTTACTTCCAGATACGAAAGAACTTTTATCCCCTTCATTACAGAGAAAATGAATAACATGTCTCAATAGTTTCTTTTTTTTTCCTCTTTTTTGTTTATTAGCTGATGGTACTGCCCAGGTTCTTGCGCTCTTTTGCTTGCCCCCCCCCCTTTCTTGACCAGTTTTTATTGTTTTTAACTCTTTTATTGATTTACTGTAGTTTAATTGCTGAAACTTTTTTAGTATCCCTTTTAATTTAAATGCATTTATGTCTCGTTCTAAGTTTAGTTTGGCCAGTTTTTAATGCATTTATGTCTCGATCTATGTTTAGTTTGACCAATTTTTGTTTTTTTTAATTTTTTTATTGATTTTTTACAGTTTTAATTATTGACTTTTAAATGATGTTCATTATGGTTTTCTCTATTTCGTTGTAGTACTTTGCATTTTTAGTGTAACCATTTATTTGTTGTCGACTCCAAAGTCCGAATTCGGCCCTTTGTGGGCTTGTGATAGCGATTTTTTTGAAATAAATATCTTATCTTATCTAAACAATAGGCTATACGAAAAATGTGGTTCAATACCGCTCTCTAGGGCTATAATGAAAGAAAGGATGAGGTGGCTAGGGCACGTTGTGCGGATGAAGTATTATAGATTGCCAAAGATTGTTCTTTTCGGCCAACCGTCTAGGGCTAAACGGAAAGCATGTCGTCCTCGTCTGGGGTGGGAGGACGTCATAAAGAAACATTTAAAGGAAATGCGAACGTCGCGGGCGGGTGTAAAAAGGGAGGCTTTGAATAGTTTGGGGTGGAAGAGGAGCGTGCGTAGCTGTGTTGGCCTCAGGCGGCTTGGTGCTGCGGTGAGTTATTAGTAGTAGTAGTATAATAACCTAAGTTTTATTTTTGTTCCAGTTGTTTAAGAATGACTCCTGAATGACAAAGGCTGTTTAATCAGAATATTAACCTCTTTTAAAAGTTCAAAAAGAAACTTTAGCGTAAGAGTGAGCTACTGAGGAGAGGCAACCCATCTCATATACGTAATATTTTCTGTTCCTATTAAGTTTTAATGTTGCTTCTTACTTTCAGTTGAAAAAAACTTGTTTTTTTATTTAATTACTGATCGTCATTTAAATAATGTCAGGAAATCCAGCTACCTCTCTAATTAAGTTGCTATCAGCAACTTTGGCGTAAGAGCGAGCTACTGAGGAGAGGCAACCCATCTCATATACGTAATATTTTCTGTTCCTATTAAGTTTTAATGTTGCTTCTTACTTTCAGTTGAAAAAACTTGTTTTTTTATTTAATTACTGATCGTCTTTTAAATAATGTCAGGAAATCCAGCTACCCCTCTAATTAAGTTGCTACCAGCAACTTTGGCGTAAGAGCGAGCTACTGAGGAGAGGCAACCCATCTCATACATGTAATATTTTCTATTCGTTTTAAGTTTTAATGTTGCTTCTTACTTTCAGTAGAAAAAACTACTTTTTGTTTAATTGCTGATCGTTTTTTAAATAATATCGGGGAAATCCAGTTCCCCTACATGTCAAATTCCCTTCCCCCACGAGAAATTTCTCAATGGAAAGATTCTCCCACGCAACTTAAATTAGCGATACTGTCGGAACTAATTTTGTAATACATAGTAACAAAATGGTCAAAGAGATTAAAACTATTTTTATGAAACTGAAAGTCACACGGAAAGTCTCAAATGACAGAAAAGATCAAAAGAAAAGATCTTTAAAAGATATAGGTAATAATTTACGTTTGTTTTAAGTTTTAATGTTATTCCTTACTTTCAGTAGGAAAAAACTTGTTTTTTTAATTTAATTAATCAAAAAAACTTTTTGCACAAAATAAGTTTTTCAAAAAAAAGTAAAGAACTCTATTAAACCAAAAATGAACAAAATAGAATCAAATGATTTACCAAGCATACAACTACCACAAATCAGTATCAATAAATAAATGAAACCCAAAACTGACAGAAATTAAAATAAGTCAAAAAGAGCAAAAATTAATCTGAGTAGGGTTCTAAACCCTATGCTTTCTAAAAGCCAGAATAAAATTTGTACTTTACTGAAAAAAATCAAATGAATTTACTGAAAAAAATATGCATTGTCAGTTTAATGTACACACGCTGGTATTTATTCCTTAAAATCTTAATTAGTTTTTTATTTCTTAAAGTTGTAAAAGTGAAAACATTTAAAAGAATTTTTTCCAATAAAGTACAAATTATATTCTGGTTTTTAGAAAGCATAGGTTTAGAACCCTACTCAGATTAAGTTCTGCTCGTTTTGCGTTTGACTTATCTTAATTTCTGTTTGTTTAGGGTTTCATTTATTTATTGATAATGATTTGTGGTAGTTGTATGCTTGGTAAATTATTGGATTCTATTTCTGTTCATTTTTGGTTTAATGGAGTTCTTTACTTTTTTTGAAAAATATATTTTGTGCTAAAAATTTTTTGATTAATTTCTGTTCGTTTCATATTGACATAGTCTTTTTCAGGGAGAAAGACTGAACCTCATCTGAAGTTAAACAACCATCCCTTCCATAAAAAACTGAAAGCGAAATATTCCTTTCAATTTCCAATCAAATGAGCCCTTTTTTAACTTTTTACGACAACGCTTTCTATAAAAACATTATATGCCCTCAGGGAATAACTTAAAACCTTAGCCCTGAGGACTGTGGGCGGGGGGGGGGGGTTGTCATCCTCAAGACCTGATTACCAGAACTTTTAACTACGTTCAACAAACTGGCTATCTCAAAATTTTTATTGGATGTGTTTGGGGAAATGGTGGCTGTGAGAAGGGGGTTAGTTACTCTCCAATCACTTTCGACCCATAAAAAGGGCACTAGCCCTCTTAATTTCCAATTGAATGAACCCCTTTTGAAATTTTTACGACAACGCTATCTATACAAACCTTATATGGCTTCAGGGCATAACTTACAACCTTTGACCTGGGGCTCTGGGGGTTTGTCATCCTCAAATACATAATTTCCAGAACTTTCAACTACGTTGAACAAAATGGCTATCTCAAAACTTTGATCGGATGTGTTTGGGGAAATGGTGGGCGTGAGAGAGGGTTTAGTTGCCCCTCAATCACTTCCAAATATTAAAAAGGGCAGTTATATGCCCTCCCAAGGGCATAACTGACAACCCTTGTCCTGGTGGCTGTGGGTGGGGAAGTGGGGGGGGGGGGTTGACATCTTTGAAGACCTAATTTCCAAAACTTTCAACTACGTAGAACAAAATGGCTATCCAAAAATTTCGAAGCCTACATATGAAATTCTTGGGAAAAGTTGCTTTTTCAGCTGAAACATCTGGAATGTTATAAATTTTAATACATTCTTTCAGAGTAAGCCTATTCCGTAAGGGAGGGTCCTCAAAAATACTAGATGGGATTCGGCCGGGCTCACTTTATGCAGATGAGCCTCAAAGGTCATAACCAGTAGAAAGTCAAACCTTATGCAGTAGAATGCTGATTAAGGTTTGATAAGGGGATAAGCAAGCTGTAATCCGTAAATTTCCATTCTTTGTGCATTGTAACTTAATTTTCCCCAAAATTTTCTGGGAGGGGTCTTCTTATATTTCTTTTAGTGAGGGCTGGAACTTTTTGTAATTGTGTTTGTATATCTGAAACGCCACAACTCTCTGCTCTTTATAGAAGCAGTTGTATTGTCCAACTCTTCTTGATTCAGTCAAAATATAAACTTATTGTATTCGTCTACATAACAGCACTTCAGCGACAGAATTTTCGTTTGCTTAGAAATATTAAATTAAAAAAACAAGTTTTTAAACTGAAAATAAGGAGCGACATTAAAACTTTAAACGAACAGAAATTATTTCGTATATGAAAGTGGCTGTCCCCTCCACAACGCCCCACTCTTTACGCTATTTTTTTTTTTTAAGTAAAGTTGTGAGAAAGAGTCAAACTTTAGCGTAAAGAGCGGGGCGTTGAGGAGGGGACAGCCCCTTTCATATACGGAATAATTTCTTGTTCATTTTAAGTTTTAATGTCGCTCCTTAATTTCAGTTAAAAAAAAAGCTTGTTTTTTTATTTAATTTCTGAACGTTTTTGAATTAATGCAGGTTTTGAATTTGGCTCACCGTACATGAATAATTAAAAAGAAATTAGCTTATTAATTTTACTTTTTTTAACTAATAATAACCTTATAATAACCTAAGTTCGATTTTTGTTTAGTTATTTAAGAATGACTCCTGAATCACAAAGGCTGTTTAGTTAGAATAATAACCTCTTCTAAAAGTTAAAAAAGAAACTTTAGCGTATGAGCGAGCTATTGAGGAGAGGCAACCCATCTCATATACATAATATTTTCTGTTCCTATTAAGTTTTAATGTTGCTTCTTACTTTCAGTTGAAAAAACTTGGTTTTTATTTAAATGCTGATCGTCTTTTAAATAATGTCAAGAAATCCAGCTTCCCCTCCATGGAAAATTCCCTTCTCCCACGAGAAATTTCTCCATGGAAAGATTCTCCGGCGTAATTTAAATTAGCGATATTTGCGGGACCAATTTTGCAAGACATAGTAGCAAAATGGCCAAAGAGGATGAAACTCTTTTTATAAAAATGAAACTCACAAGTTGAGCAATTCTCAAATCACTGAAATAAATGAAAGAAAATATATTTAAAAGATATACGTAATAATTTATGTTCGTTTTAAGTTTTAATGTTATTCCTTACTTTCAGCTGGAAAAAACTTGTTTTTTTTTTTTTAGTAACAACAACAGCCGATGACATAAATTATCTTTGGTTTATTATCACAAAAAATCCAAGTTATGAAGCTTCGTAAGGTAAAGGTAAATGCTAAGATTGGGCCGGAAACAAACACAAACAAATTATTGCTTATATCAGCCATTATTTAACAAAATTCGAATGATATCGTAAAGAGCTCGGTATTGACGAGGGGGCAAACTTCCTTATATACGTAATATGAGGGGGTTCGCACCCTCGTCAATACCTCGCTCTTTACGCTAAAGTTCGAATTCTGTTCTGTTCTTTAAGAATGACCCCTGAATCATAAATGCCGTTTAACTAGAATAAATAACTCTTTTGAAATTAATAAAAATACATTAGCGTAAAGCGCAAGGTATTCAGGAGGCTACGAAACCCCTCATATACGTAATAGTTTCTGTTCGTTTTAAGTTTTAATGTTACTCCTTACTTTCAGTTGAAAAAACTTGTTTTTTATTTAATTCCTGATTGTTTTTTAAATAACGCTGGGAAATCCAGCGCCCCTTCGTGGAAATTATCTTCACTCATGGGAAATTCCTCCCACGTAACCGAATCCCTCTCCCCCAACAGAAAAAAATCCCCCCTGAAAACGTCTGTATATTTACCAATAACCAATACTATATGTAAATAATGGGCAAAGTTTAAAACTTGCAGCCTTTCCCCCGGGGACTGTGGGGGATTAAGCCGTCCTCAAAGACATAGTTATTAGATATTTCGACTATGCTGAATAAAACGGCTATCTCAAAATTTTGATGCGGTGACTTTGAGAAAAAATGAGCGTGGGAGGGGGCCTAGCTGCTTTCCATTTTTTTGGTCACTTAAAAAGGGCACTAAAACTTTTAATTTAGATTCGAATGAGCCCTCTCGCGAAATTCTAGGATCACTCGGTCGATACGATTAACCCTGGAAAAAAAAAAATAAACACACATCCGTGATCTTTCTTCTGGCAAAAAATAGAAAATTTCACATTTGTGCAGATAGGAACTTGAAACCTCTACAGTAGGATTCTCTGATACGCTGAATCTGACAGTGTGATTTTCATTAAGATTCTACGATTTTTATGGGGTGTTTTCCTTTTTTTGAAATAGAGCCAAACTTTCTCAGGGTTATAACTTTTGATGGGTAGGACTAAACTTGATGAGACTTATATATTTAGAATCAACATAAAATCCGATTCTTTTAATGTGCCTATTGGTATCAAAATTCCGTTTTTAGATTTTCGGTTACTATTGAGTCGGGTCGCTCCTTACTTACAGTTCGTTACCAGGAACTGTTTGACAAGGAAGAAAGGTCAAGCTACCTGTCTGTATTCCTCAACTTCCTCTGGACTCATTCTTGCAATTTCTGGAACTTCAAGGTAAAACTTCTTTCTAAATGGCATGTATTCAATGTTTTGGTGATCGATTTTAGGAAGTTCTTTCTTCTTTGCTTGAAGTCCGGAGGCAATTTTTTCTAGTTCGTCCTCATCCCTTTCTTCTTCCGAAGAATACTGAAAATGGAATGTAATTTAGGACACAAAACAGGGTTAAAAGAGCAATATCTATTACTTTGGACTCAATATTGCAATCTGGATTATAGGTACGAACAGTGTGACAGAAGGGAGTCCGAAGAGGAAGAAAGAGGCAGGATGCTCCAGAAGAAATTGTTTTTAGGCAAAATAAAAAACCGCATGTTCAATGCATACTAACATTCCTTATTGATACTAATTTTCCTTATTGATTGTTTATAAAAAGATAGGAATAAGGCTCAAAATTCTAATGTTCCCTTTTTTTGGCCCAACAAAATGCCCCCAAAATCTTCAAATATCATCCGAACACAGATCTTAAGATGTTATAAAAGGAAATCTCAGGAGATTAAGACAAAAATTTTAGGGGGAAGAATCTCTATACCCAGCTTTCATATAGGAGAGAAGAGTATCGCTCAGAAAATATTGTTTTTTATATTGTTTCTATTTACTCATTTTTCGTCTCTATAGTTTTTTTTATGTTTCAGGATAAAAAAAACGTTAAGCTCTGAAATTATTATGTAAATCTTTTTTACTTTTAATTCTATCTGATGCTTCAGAAAGAAGAAAACTTAAAGTCTTGAATAGAACCTTGGTCATGGGTCTGAAAGAGCAAAAAAGCTCAAGGAAACTTTCCTTTGCCAAAAAATTGTGTTGCCAAGCATTTCCCACTAGTATTATTCACCCTACATGGTGGTCAGTGTCACCACTGCAACTGCAATAACATAATTTAGCAGCTAAAACTTACGAGGAGACGCTTAGAATTTGAATAATTGAGCTCATTTTGCCATCCTTCTTTCTTTTCTAAATATGCTAGTTAAAAATATAAGCCCTTTAGGGGATTCGAAGGGACAGTATGTTTTAAGTTTGAGTGGATAAGTCATTCTAACTTCTGTTCCTTTTATGGTTTCATTTACTTGTTCCAAATAATTTATGCACGGTTTAAGCTTGACTTGATTATTTGTTTTCACTTCCATACGTTTCAGGTTTCATTTATTCATTCATAGAGATTTCTGCTCTTTTTTAGTCTGAATAGTATATAATTTTTTTCCCCTCTTGTTTTAGATTTTAATATTTGAATTCTAATCTACTTTATTTTGATTTTGGAGCAAGAAAAGGTGAAGTTTCATCCCTTTATATTTTTAATGTATGTTTGGCGGATTGTCTTCGTTCTTTTTCTACAACCCTAATCTCTAGGGGGTGGGATGCCTCTTTTATTAGGCCTACTTGCGCGGGAGATGTTATCTTACTTAGTCACTCTAAAGGCCAATATATATAGCATAAGCCCAAATAGTGAACTAATAATTCCCAGTAATCAGCCTTAGGAGTCTGACAGCGATGTGGCTAATAACTTTCGTGCCTGCTTTTCAGAAGTAGGGCAAAAATTATCGACATCGTTGGAGTGCGAAAAAAGTGATGGTAAATCCAGAATTTTCTTTCTGAAGCAAGCGATACATCTACTTATCTTCAACCAGTGAAATCACATGAACTTGAGGATGCTTTGAAAATATTAAAAAAAATAGAGCTATAATGAGAGAAAGGTTGAGATGGCTAGGACACATCCTGCGGATGGTGGATTACAGATTGCCAAAGATTTTACTTTTCAGCGAACCGTCTAGGACTAAACGGAAAGCGGGTCATCCTCAGTTGGGATGGGAGGGTGTAATGAGGGAGGCTTTGAAAGATTGGGATGGCGAAGGAGCGTGCGTAGCTGTGCTGGCCTCAGGCGGCTTGGTGCTGCGGTGAGTTGTTCGTAGTAGTAGTGGTATAGTTAAGGGAACTCCGATTCCTAAAAATTTGAAACCTACCAGCGCATCGACCTAAAAAGCCAGCGGTCTAAAATTTTCTCTGAAAAATCTATTAAACTGCATTTATATGCCCATCAAGTTTCAAGCAGATCCAGGTAGTTTTTTGCAGAAGGTAGGTAGCGCTCATAGCACGTGCCTGTCAAAATACATCCCGTCTTTCCCCTAGCCTCAAAGTTCTTGTCCCACAAGATTCAAGCCAATGAGAGAAAAAGAAAACCTGCCTAAAGTTCTGTTTAAGTGTTGGCGATGGAGATGGTGGTAATGATGGAGCACCGTGCCTTCAATTATACAGGTTGAAAATCCTTATATAATTTCTAATCCAACAAGGTACAACATACAAAATTTTTTGCTAAAATTTAGCAGTGTGGTGGGATATAGGAAAGGCCAATGAACCATATAGATTCTCTAATTACACAAACTGAAAACTCTTGCGTGATTCCGATTGAAGAAATGCGTCGCTGTCTTATTGGTTCTCCAATCAGAAATAGGTTTCTGAATTATTTTGAGGTCTTTTCCTGTTGTTGTTTACCCTCTAAAGATAGATTTTTTGTCAAGTAGTGTTTGTATGACCTTCTCCAATTATTAGAATAAGCCCTTTTCCCTGGGTATTTTTACCACCGCCATCTTTTTTCTCGGGTAGATTGGCACGTCATCTATAGTATCAATTTTCTATAGCACCATTTTTGATTTCTTATCGTTAAGAAGCATACTGGGAACTAGCAGAAGAGGGGAAGGAACCTCCCGCAAGCGACGTCTTGTACCCGCCGGTGTTAAGTTACCCATAAATTGCAGGGAACAGTTGAGGGGGTCCTTACACTTCCCTTGTTCCTGGGTTCCTTCATTCTGTATGTATTCAGCATTCGGTGCTGATGGCGTGGACCGCTGGAATGCTCGTTTATTGTCCTGTTCTGAATTTTGTCCAAAACAGTATCGAAAAAGGCTTTTCTGCAGATATTATGAAGAAACATTTGTCTGAATTTTTCACGCTCGCCCAGGTTTCTGAAGCAAGGAGGCAAATCTTCCAGTTTTGCCATACTGGGGAAATTCAGCCTAAGAGAGTGGGTACAAATGCGTTTATTAAGTGTCTCCGATATTATCGATACTATTGCAAAGTATGATGCTGAGGATCTTGGTCTGCCAGTCTTTGTTATCCGCCACCCTAGTGAAGTACCACTTATTCCTGCCGATGCTTTTCGTGCGTTGTGTTGCCGTGTAAACTCCTGTTTGTCTGAGCTACGCTCTTTGTCTGAGTGTGTGAGAACTCTCCTGCCTGGAACAATTGGATGACCTCCGTCGTTAATGCAAGAATGTACTGTCTCTTCAAAACCGTCCTATGCAGTTATTCTAAAAAACCCACCTACTAACCTCAAACATCCTATTGAGCGCAAAGAGACCCTTGATACCCTGGATGGTCATGATGGTATCGTAAGTTTGAGATCTGATCCTGTCAAGAAAATGTGGGTAGTCCATACCCGAGATAAAGCCTCAGCCAACTCTCTCGCCACCGCTGCAACTAATCAGCTAAATGTATCCACTCATGTCCTTAATCAAAAAGTGCTTGGTATTGTGAGTAACATCTCTCGGCAAAAATGCAATAAAGGCCACTTTTTTTGCTCTCGGTTGATATCTCGGGCGCTTTTGACAACGTTGTACATTCGCAAGCGCTACACTGCTTAGTTAAAGCAGGAGTTAATCCTTCCGTAGTAAAAGTTCTTCAATATTGGTATTCCAATTCGTTGGTTTGGTTAAAATAGATGTCTGATATATCCGAGCCTATCTCAGTAAAGAAGGGAGTCAGGCAAGGTGGTGTGCTGTCTCCATATATTTTTAAAACTGTGCTTGCGAACTGTTTGCGAATGCTGTCTCCTACTGTGTTTTTAGAAAATACTGCTATTAGTCACATTGCCTATGCTGATGATGTTCCGCTAGTTAGTCATACTAGGTCAGGCCTCACAAAGAACCTAAATGTTCTGATTAATACTTTGAGCATGATTGGGCTTTCTGTAAATGCTTCAAAATGCGAGTTTCTGTGTTTTAATACTTCTAACCCTGCTCCTTCTTTACATGTGGGTACAATGCTACTCAAGTGTGTCTCAAAGTTGAAATGGCTTGGGATTACTTTTTCTGATACACTTTCGACTACATGCTCGTCTCTGGTTGCTAGTGCTCTGCAGTGCATTCAATTCTCATATAGTAAAATCTCGCCTAATAGAGGGAGGTACAGCCGCCGACGCTTATGTAAACTTTACCATAGTGTTTTTTCTCCTGCAATTCTTTTTCTTTCCGGTTTGCAGCCTCTAATGCGCAAAAGACCATCTTCAGCTAAAGAGAGGCTATTTTAAATATTGTAAATTCCTGCTATATTTGCCAAGGTGGTACAAAAATCACAAGATTATTTCTCATTTTGGACTTATCAACCCTCTAGTGCTGCTTGACAACATCGTTAAGGATCTGAGGACCAATACTCCAAGGAAGATATGTGCCAGTGACCCCCTCACTTATTTTTTTTTCAGATTAGTGATTCTATGGATATTGTTAAGTTATTTATGTTGTGTTTTTCCTGTTATTTCCTTGTGGATAATATTATTTTGTTTTTTTCTTTTTTTACTCCGCATTTATTTTATATTGCGGGTTACAAAGAAACTTACTTACTTACTTACTGTCTTATTGGTTCTCCAATCATACATATTGAAAATCTTTGCTTTATTCTTTTTCAGACAAGGCACAACATCCTTACCTTCCTACTAAAAAGCTGACGATACTGGAAGGTGGTGTATGAGGGATTCAGTATGATTGATGAACTTTGATTCATCAATCATACAAGTTCGAAATAATTAAACGGCTTAGATCCAAACAACGTGCAGCACACTTGCTTTCTGCTGAAGAGTTGGTGGTATGGGGTGGGAGGGGAAGGGAGGGGGGTTGATAGGGCTACTTTCCCACTTTGGATCTCAAACTCTAAAATTTAAAATCCTTACATGCTTACAGTTCAAACTAGGAGCAATGTTTCCACTTGTTGATACACATCCGGTCAGTACTCAGATTGGGTTTATTGGGTCAGTGCTCACTTTTTCACAATGACTTGGGACTTAAGCCATTTTCATATCAAGTGTCCAAAATTCTGCCGCTTAGACTTAGGTCGTTTATATGACGAACGTGGAGTTAGTCCATTTTCACAACAGATCTGGACTTGCAAAATTTTGTGTCGAGTCAGAACTTAGCTGAATCTTGCGTCTCATTACCAAAATTTCAGGAACAGAACTTAGCTCGTTTTAGCACTGAATCCGACCTTAGTTCGTTTTTGTAGTAAAATTGAGACCCTTGCATAATTCCAGTTTAAAGATTGATTACCTTACCATTGCAAAAGATAATGACAAAAAATAGATCAGGCTTCAAGCGAAACTTGCAATATCCAAGAATTTTGTTCTCAGTATTGCGTATCTTTCATCAAGCTCATCTTCAAGCCACGGGCTCTTAGAAAAAGCAAAACTTATGTGCTAGATTCTGTTAAGGTGTTGAGAACATAACATGGTATTGTATTTTGAATTAGGAGAAGATCCATTTGGAAATGTATACAGAAGAGTAACTAGGTTATAACAAAAAAAAATCAAACTTGAAAAATAAGCTCATTCAAGCGCTACCTGAAACATTCACGTTGTTTATTACCAGCCTAAGATAAACACAAAAGAGATTAATGGTTCTAAATTAGGATATCCCTATAGCTGAGCTAATTAAACATATATTCTCAGGCAGAAATCCTAAAAGCAGCAACAAGGCTTACTCTTACCTCAAGGGCATCTTGATTTTGTTCCATTAATTCACCTTTCTTTTTTGTCTCTGCTTTTTTAGCAACTCCAGATATTACCATCACTCCAGGCCCTTTTTTGTCATTGCTGTGGACTTGTCTCTTCAACCTACGGGCCTCAGTTTGAACGTCCATCATATAGGCGTCAAGAGGATCTAAAAGAAAATGTGTTCTCTACGAGTATCTCGAATAGCAAATTGAATAAAACTACTTTTGACACTTTTGTCAAAAAGAAAACTCTCTAAAAATAAGGATTTACATGAAAAAAGCTATCAACCAAACATTAAGTATTTCTGATAGCCAAATTTACTAAGCCTAAAAATAAGATATTATTTGTGAATATTCTTCAATTTCATACACATAAGCAAATATACAAAAACAAAAGAACGAAAGACTTAAATCCAAACCCGAAATATATTCATTTTTGCTTCCAGCCCTGCAATACTTATCAACTTAATAAATTTAGCCTCCAAACACCTCGCGTCTTTAGGCCCAAAACAAAAGGGCCTAAGGCCCAACAAACTTAGGGCATGTGTGATACTTTTTTTTTCCTATAATGAGCTATAAAATGACAAAATCGTCCAATTGTTGCATTTACATAAGTATATTTACTTCATATGGGGTAGGGCAATCCTGGCAATCATTCAGACAGAGGTGTATTTACATTTCTATCTCAAAGACAACCAATTATAATTCTGAAGAAACTTTTGGACGACAAGCATACAAAAAATAATAATAATAATAATAATAATAATAAAATATGTAGCGTACACTTTTCTTCGAGGATAAAAGACCAAATTTGCCCCCTTCCCTCAAACATAAATCTATAAGTCTTTTTACCTCCCCCTCCCTCCAAAAAACTTCCTAGAAGTTTCAACTCAATCCCCTATCCGAGACAAAAAACAGTGTATAGTCTCTTTTGACAATCAGAAACTAACTGGACATTAAATGTATAAATATTCTGGGTATATTGGCTTCAGTTATCCATTGTATAGCCTCACGCCATTGGCAATGGTGTTACAGACACTTAATAATTATGTAAAGTAAGATTAAAGTGTACTAAAATTAAGCCATATTATTCAACTATATATTTTAATTGTACCGATGGTTTCGCAATTGCATTCTCAAGTAAAAAAACAAACAAACAATTACCCGATAAATATTTAAAACTGTATTTTTGCTCTCTCAATAAACTACTAAATTATGTTGAGGGTACAACAACATACAATATAATTAATAGTTAATCTGAAATATATTTCAATGAGTAGATTAGACAAATATTTATGTACTCAAATATGTTTCTATTCTTTGCAAGACTTTCTTTACGACAGGGATATAATTAAATAAGCCGATAAATGGTATTGCTAAGCATAAAAGTTGCGTTTTAATTTTTAATTTTATATATTTCCACCTTACAAAAACTGAGTAAACTGATCTCTCCTCAAAGTAAGAGACCCTAAATATCCTCAAGAAATCGTCAAAGTTGTTAGAACAATAAGAAGAATCAGGATAAAAAAATTAAGCATACAAATCATATCATAGCACCCTTCTTTGAAACTATTTCAGGAAACGAACTTTTAGAAATCTTGAGTAAGTTAGATAGAAATTTGTCACAAAAAAAACCAATGGGATTCGAAGAGACTTATTTTTTATCACGAATGTGATTCTAGATAGTCAGATCACTGAGTACCTACTGAGTCACCTTCTGAGTAGGCCCCCCCCAAGGCCACTCAGTGCTTCCCCAGGTTGCAGATAGAGGAACGTCCTACAGATATGTAGGGTACCTCCATAAAAAGAAGCTCAGACCAAGGGGGGGGGGACCTAGACCATGGGCGTCCGTAATTGAAACTGGGACCCTCGCCCGGGGTTAATAAATTCAGGTGGAGGAGGAAGAAGACATTGAGTAGGGCCCACCGGTGTGTGGATACGTCCCGTTAGTTGCAAACCTTCTTCCCGAAATGGGTTAAATTGTATGGTACTGCAGGATACCATCGTGGGAGGATCCTCTCCAGGAGGGCAACTGCAAAAGGGTGGAAGATCCAGACTTGGACAACGGCATCTGCAAGTTGACGGAGAGGAGTGGCTTGCCGTTGTCAATGAATCAGCCAAGAAACACTCTCTTTTCAAAAATTTGAACACAGGCTCAAAAGATCAAAGCAGAAGTGCTAACGCGTCCGGGGAAACCCACGACTCTTGCGATTTGATGCTCATCAGGAAAGAGAATAACGATGAATTTGCTACCACGCACAGGGAAGCTGGCGACCATCATAGGCCTAGGACGACTCCCAGACGGGACGAGAGTTTAATATCGGCAAAAAACACTCTGAATATTGGCGCACTCAACACCCGGACTTCAGATAAACCTGGTAAGATTGATCTGTTGTTGAAAGAGATTGATAGATACAAGTGGGATGAAGTCGGTCCGTCTGAGACGCACCTTCCTCGAACCAGAGAAGAAAACATCCATGGAACAACTTTTCTACTGTCGGGACGTATTGATAGTGTTCATCGGCAGGGTGTCGGTTTCATCCTCTCTTCGGCCGCCAAAAGGACATTAATGACCTTCACTCCTGTATCGAAAAAAATAGCAACCATCCACCTGAATGGGGCCCATAACAAATATCTCAGTCGTCCAGATATATACCCCAGGTTAAGCCTGAAGTGAAGAGGAGTGCGACCAATTCTACTACCAGCTACAAAGCGTCACTGACCAGGTCCCAAAAATGATATACTTATCCGTGTTGGGTGACTTTTATGCGATAGTTGGCAGTTTTCGACCATGCTGGTCGAAAAGAAGTCATGGACCCACACGGACATGGCCGTCTTAATGCAAGGGGAGAATGGCTTATTGGCTTCTGCAGGGAGAATGAACCCTACATCACCAATACCACCTTTAAGCACAGACAACGCCAAAAGGGAATATGGAGATCCCCTGATGGAGTCACCGAAAATATGATCGAATACGTTCTGATATCCGAACAATGGAAGTCGTCTGGAATGGACACTGTCTCACTACCCAGTGGAAATTTCGACTCGGACCACACTCTCCTGATCTCCAAACTCGAGTTGAGGTTAAAACATCTCCCAAAAACCACAAAACTACCAAGATTCCGAACGGAACTCCTCCTTGACCCCACCAAAAAGTCACATACATCTCTAGCCTGTCCACAAAACTCCGCGACATCCTTAGTACATCCCCTCCGCTCACAACTCCCGAAGAGATTGATCGATTGGCAGAACTTGCTTCCTCTTCAGTCCTCGAGACTGCAAACGACATCCTTGGTAGAAAAGCCAAAGACGAAAAGCCTTGGATCACAGAAGAAATAATTCAATTCTGTAACCAGAAACCCCTAAATAACAAAACATCTATAAGACACCTATTAACATCTCAAACGGAAAGTTGATCGTGAAATTAGGAAGGCACTTTGCAACCTTATCGACGAAAAGTTCATGGACTGCGAAACCTAGTTCAAGAAAAAGGTAACAGCCAAAAACTCTTCAAAACAGTAAGCAAGCTATCCTTCAAAAAAGATCCTTCAACGCCAATAATGATCCTTCAATGATGAAGCTCGAACGATGGAAGGAATACTTTGAGGAGAAACTAAACTCAGAAGTAATGTAACCGATTCAAACGTCCTAAACTCCTTCCCAATCATAGATCGAGACTCCCCTCCGCCACTATTTAGAAGCGAGACCAAAGCGGTCATAGAATCCTTGAAGTGAGGAAAAGCTCCGGGGAAAGATGGTGTCACTGCTGAACTGATAAATGCTGGTTCAGAAGACGTTGTCGACCTATACCACAGTCTTTTATCAGCCACATGGTCTGCTGGACACGTCCGACAGCAGTAGTGCAAGGCAGCAATAGTCCCAATACACAAAAAAAGGCTCAAAGAAAGAATGTGACAACTACCGGTCCATCAGCCTCACAAGCCACCGAACCAGAATCCTGACCAAGATCCTGCTGCGCAGAATTCAAGCAACCATCACCTCCGTTCTTGGCAAGTATCAAGCTGGCTTTCCATCGGGACGATCAACTATTGACCAAATCTTTACTGTGCATCAACTGATGGAACGGTTCATTGAGTTTAACAGAGACCTCTATCAGCTCTTTATTGACTTTACCGACATCAGCTCTTTAACGACACGCCTTTGACCTAATATGGAGAAAAGACTCGTGGCATATTCTAAGACACTACGGTGTCTCCGATAAAATAGTCAGTATCATTGAGGACATGTACAACCAATTCAAAAGTCAAGTATTGACCACTGATGAGCTCTCAGGTGAATTCTCAACAACTTCCAAAGTCCTGCAAGGATGCATCCTCTTGCCGTACTTCTTTAGCCTGTTTTTGCATGCCATCCTCTCCCTGATACCCGTCGAATATGGAGCCAAAATAAGAGGAATCCTAATTGACAAACTAGCATATGCGGATGATATCGACCAGATGTCCACTTCACGACAGGAGATGACCCCCCCCCCCCCGCTCGATAGTAATAGACGGTGAACAAGTGGAAACAGTCGATCAATTCCTTTACCTATGAAGTCTCTTGACAGCTGACAACTGCCAAACTGGCGACATTAAATACCGTCTTGGTCTTGCCAGCTCTAGCTTCAAAAGACTATCAAAGATCTGGAAATCTAGCCACCTTTCGAACCATCTGAATGTGCATCTATTCAACAGTCTGCAACCTCCTTGCGTTCGAAATGAGTCTGCAACCCTCCGTCCTTCAACGAGCGCAACCTCCTTGCGTTCGATTGAGGTGTCTGTGCCGGATAGCCAAGATCATATAAACTGACCATGTCACAAACGAAGAAGTCCGAAAAAAGCTGAAGTCACAAGACACTATCCTGAACAAAATCCAAAAACAGTAACTGCGCTAGTTCAACTACGTAAAACGAATGAATCCCGAACGCCTCTCCAAGATCGCGCTTGAAAGAACAACTGAAGGACTTCGACCACGGGGAAGACCTCGCAAAAGGTGGATCAAAAACTTCAACCGACAACGCATTGCCCAACTATCCTGAACTGCACTTGATAGAACAGCATATCGAGCCCTAGTTCATCAGATTTTGGAAGGAGTGGCCCCAAGACATCCCATGAGGATGGATGGGACTTAAGTAAGTATAAGTAATCTAGAAACCTAAAATTCTTATTTTTAACAGGATTTTCAGTTTTGATCGAATTCTCTGATATTTTGCGTGCACATCAATTGTGGGAGGAGGGGAGATGTCTTGCAAGAATCTTGTCATAGCACATCAACCAGAAAAGGTAGTCAAATCTAAACCAAAGTTGATATGAAGTATCAGTTAGTATTCTAGCCTTGGGATGTCCAGACCAATCTAAAGCCGTAGGGAGAAGACATCCCTAAATTATTTTCTTCACGACGTCTAACAGAAGTGGTTGTCGGATCTCAGCTAAACCTCGTTGATGTAAAAACCAGTACTAAAATTGTACTTCCTTAAGGTCCATAAATGAATCGACCTCTTTGGGGGAAGGATCCCTAGATACAAAATCGAGCAAAAGTGGTAATCGGGTCGTAATTAAACTTTTTAGTATGTAAGAGTAAGATGGACCTTGGGTTCTCCAAACACAGTCTATTCTCTTAGAGGAAGGGAGAGAGGACCACCTAAATCTTGTTATTGGAATATCGGAAAGATGGCCGAATCTCAACCAAACTTTTTTATTATAAGTGCTAATGGCATAACTTATAATATAAGTTATGCCTTTTAGAGACCTTATCTGACACAATCTTTGTGGGCAAGAGGATGAAAAATCTCCCTCGGTTTTCGCGACAGGAACATCTACCAGGATGGGTTATCGGATCTCCACATACAAGACGTTGGAGGTAGAAGCAAGTGTCCCAGCAGTGCCTTTTGAGAGTTGGCGCTCTTTCTGAACTTTGAGGGAGAAGAGTCCTTAAATTCTTGTAATCACGAGACTCATATTGTTCCATTTCAAGCAAACTTGCCAGGAAATAAGATTTTAGTGTTTTAGTTAGGTTTTAGGAAAGTCTACCCAAACTAACTTATTTACCCATATTCTTGTGAACAGAACATACACCTGAAGGGGTTGCAAGATCTTAAATAAACTTGGTGGGAAGTGAGAATTAATTTCCTAACTATACCATTTTGATATCAAGATATAATTCAGATTTTGTGGAAGAGGAAAGAGGAATTGCCGTTAAATGCATGTCGTCAGAATAATATCTAGAACCCTTAGTTATATCTCAACAATGCTCCGATGTAAAAAAAAAGTCCGATGTAAAAAAAAATATGATGGGTTCTTACTGCCTTTTTGAAGTCAGAAAAGGATTGGACCTCTGTGAGGGGGGATTCTAATCTGTCGTCGTCAAGAAATCTTTTAGAAAGTATTGTCTCAACCAAACTCAGAGGGGAATAAGAGCCCGTTCCAACATCTCTAGGGGATTGAAGATAAGGCCCCACGATCAACGTCATCGCAACATCTAGGAGAGAGGGACTCCAAATACCATTCAAACATGGTGGTAAGTAATATTCACTGTTCTAGTTGTGTTTTGGGGGCCTGGACGTAACCTTACTTCTGTAAGATGGGTAGAAAGAATGGGTTGTTAGATATCAAAGAAATTTGGCGGAAAGTTAGAGTACGCTAATTATCCTAGTTTCACCTTTTGGAAATCTGTACCTAATCTAAACTTCGTGGGGGAGGAAGGGGGCTCTCGTCTTTACTATATGGGATGTACCAAAACATTTTTAGACCTGAATAAAAACAGTGAGAAGTAAGAACTACTATCTTATTTGCGCCTTTTCAGGTCCAGAACTCTTGGGATAACAGATGAGGGATAAAAAAGGATTTAAGGTCCTCCAGAACCATAGCTGGCACATAGGGTGTCGAATCGACGTTTCCATTGTTGAGTCTGACATTTTAGTTAAATTCGTATTATATGGACATATCTCAAAAAGGGATGTCAAAATAAATAAAAAATAGCAGAAAGGAAAAGGCACTTTTTATGCTGCCTGTTTTTGGAGTCTAAACATGGTTCAACCTCTTTTGGGGGAAGAGGTCCCCAACTGTGATTCCTTGAGCCTTCTTAATGAGACCTGTTGTTTCAGTAGTACAGAAGACCAAACATCATAGTTTTCAATCATTGAAAATACCCCCCCCCCGCCTCCATCCTCCTGGAATCTTTTAACAAAAATATAATCATCAAATTAATGCCTGAAATTACAGTTCATCGACAATTTCAACTGCATTCAAATTTGAATACTAAATATTCATTTTATTATTTAACTTTACTTCTGTTCATTATATTCCTATCTACACTTCTTTGAAAAACTTACTTCTGCATAATTAATTTCTAATACAAAGGGCTAATTTTTCCAAAAATTCTCTTCAGTAAATTTGCCCTAACAAACCTGCACAAATTTTAGTAAATCTCCCCAAACAAAGATTAAAACCTTTACTTAGCTTACCAATTTCATCAGCATTCTCAGACTTAATAGCCGCAGTTTCATCTTCCTCTTCTTCATCATCCTCCAATGACCACTTTTTACTCGGAAGTTTCAATCCCTCTAGAATACAGAATCAAAATGTTTATTTTTCCCTACAATAATGACATTTAAAACAAAAATAAATTTCAGCGCTCAAGTGAACATTGTAAATACATAAAGATAACGCAAGAAAAAATGGAAATTATGGAAAAACGAATGTTTTATCCAGACAAGTGACATTGCATTTCAGTTTCTGAATTACGCAATAACAAGAACATTGCTTCATTTCATATTGTCAAGTTTTCGGCTTCACATAATACCACAACGTTACTTTCTGTTTACGGGTATATTTTCCAAAAATATAAGATGACATTTTTTTATCCATAATTTTATGTTGGTTTCATTTCAAACACGAAATTAAAATGAAATGAAACTGTCATAACAGCAGAACTTTTAAGATAGCGAAAAGTTGATTTCTTTGTATAGCGTTTTTTCCACTTTTTTACGTTATTTGCTAGCAAGAGTGAAGTTTTTAATCTGTTTTTGTTTTTTTTTTTCATTTATAAAGGCTCCCGGACATGAAGCCGAAACAAATTTTCATTTTATTTTAATTACATATATGTTTGCGTTAGCATATTGATCATATAGGGATTTTTCGCGAGATTGTTGATGGCATGTTCAGAAACAGAGGCGAAAATGATTTCCAAGTCTGTAAATCGGTTGCTTGACCTGAAATTATAGTTAAATTTTCTTCTTTTTTTCAAGTAGAGAAAAGCCCAGCTGACCATTTTAAGTTATGTTTTCCTATCACGTAAACTACTTCTTTTTTTTAAGGAATGTAAAAAAAAAAAAAAAAAAAAAAAAAAAAAAAAAAAAAAAAA